>JAJEKB010021442.1:2115377-2137254 GCA_022393335.1 Macrotrachela quadricornifera | reverse complement strand
GGAGGAAGCTCTTACGTAGACTACAATGCGTTGTACTCTATTGTAGCAATTCTCAAACAGTTCGTTTTTAGTTTTTTGTTAACTAGCATATTCACAAATGCCAAGCTTATTGAGAAGAATTTAAGCGAGATGCATCCATTAACTTCAAAGCTGAAGTAATATCGATCGATATAGTGGCGTTAAATATCCAAACGGCTAGTCGTGAGTGGCCGACCGGAGGGAGGCCGACGAACGACTAGACGTTACATTGGGAGGCTTAGAGTAAATAAAAAGAGTAACGATAATAGAGTTTTTGAGAACTGGGTAAATGATTCGATTCAAGAATTAAAATTAGTCGTTATCGTATCTTCAGCGTAGTGACCGATGTAATTGCATCCTTCCAGTAGAGGGTCAGCGGCAATTATGCTGCGTTACTTGTAGGATAACTGAATGACTCAAAGTATATCAATTTCAGTGAAACACACATATTCTGAAAAAAAAACCAATGTCAACATCGAACAAGATGGCTTTAACATTGCATACATTACCCATTGAACTGGTCTATAAAATTCTTGACAATTTGGATGAATTCACAATTCTTGTATCATGTCGAAATGTTTGTGCAAAACTCAATACCATCACAGACACGTATCACAGATACAAGGTAAGGTGAACTTTTAGGATGAAATCATCTGTCTTTTCCTGAATTTATTAATTGTATTAATTTTAGCTCTCATTGAAAAGAATCCATGGAGATTGATTACAGATAGTCTTATCAATTTCTTAAAAAAAAACTTTCTAGGATAATGAATTGCCAAAAGACAAAAAAACTTCCTTTTATGTAGAAATGGTGGATGTGGGGATGGGTTCGACACTATTCATATATCTTGTTTTTTTATTCAGCGGGGATCTAAGATATTTCATATATTTTTTTATTAAGCTTTAGAGTGTGCGAAAATATGGTTTTTTCATAGTTTGAATAATATCATTTTCAGTCGTGAAAGTATTTGCAAAATACGTCGATACCCACAAACAGTCCAAATTCAATTCCTTTGAAATAAACTTTCTTAAATACTGCTTTTTCTGAGACACGAACAGCGAAAAAATTAAAGATCAAATGTCAAAATCCAGCACACATTCCATACGATTATTCCGTTGTTCGTGTATTTTATAAATTCCCAAAATCTCATATCTCGGACACAATACGTTAAAAATAATTAATCCTCATAAGAATTCCGATAAGATGAGATAAAGAATATAATAGTGCGCGTCTTGTTAAGCCAAATGAACGGGTGAATTCGGCAAGAAAAATTTTCAATATTCAATTCTATTAGTTGAAAACTGATACATAAGGTTATCCAAAATTAGTGACAACAACATTTTGGTATCACATATTAAGTTGGATACAAAAGAAACTTTTATCAAACTTAATATGTGGTAGTAAATTGTTGATACCACTACTATTGGATACTCCTATGTAAGTTGAAAAGTTCTATTCAAACTTCAAAATTTAACTTCCTCTCGAACAATCACTTTTATATCATTAAAAACATTTTATTTTCTATATATTCTACATAGTTTGTTCTTCTTAGAAACATTGACTGTAAGGCCAATGAAAAAGACAATCTATATATAATCGAACGATTTAACAGTTCAATTTTATTTTTTCATCAACTAAATATTTGAAATAAACTTCTGTGTATTAAATTTGAATATTTCCTACGAAAATTGAAGTAAATAATAAGAATCATTCCAACTTTTCATGTAACGAGGTTTAAAATACATAAACTAAAGTTGCTCTTCATTGCTATAGATCTGCTCAATAGTGGTTCATGATCCATTTTATGCTCTATTGTCTGTCACTCACTAACCTATCATGAAACTTTCGAAACACATATAGACTAGAAATGCAATAAATTCAAAGCTTTGGACTTGTTTCATAGTAATTGGATTTTAATCTACATTTGGTATACAGTTTTTGGATTTAGACCTAGATTTACTAAAATAAGGTGTTAACAACAACATGCTATTAAAATATAGAGATAGTATATGCATAAAAATGTTTCGGCATTTCAATTTCGTTTTACCCTTCAAATCGAAATAATAAGAATAGTTTCCGATGAAATCAATTTTAAAACAATTGGTAAACTATTTATGCGGCCTTATTCTAGAAGTAAATCTATACATCAAACCCAAAGAAAATCCAAATCCAAATCTCTGATACCTGTAAAAAGCCATATAGCGATATGTTATTTTTTACCCATCAATAATTTATGAAATTTACAATAAAATTGTTTTTCCTATTCTACTTGTCCTTTAGTTTCCATATTTGATTCACAGATTTCAATTCTAATTGCCAATGGAGGATAAAGGATGAATCTAGACTATCCTCAATCGTACTTGTATCTACCAGCGTTTATCAGAATTCTATATATCAAATCATCCTTGCAATGGAACACGTTGATTATATCTAGCGAAAGAAATATCGATGACCACTTTGGATACGGGAATTGCATATCAATTAATAATAATATTTTATTGAGGAATATGCACTTTTCTAAAAACTTCACTATGAACAACTACTTCAATATAACGACCCGCCCCACGTCCCCCGTAATCCTCACTTCCTTTATATATGTTTCTTTAAACGTCTGTTGACCAAGGCGCCATTGTTCCTTCCATTGCTCTATCCTATTCGACATCTAATTAAAAACTCATAAATTGGTTTATAATGATAGCGCTACAGACTGGTTAAAATTGAGTCGCACTGATGTAGAATTAAAATAGATAGAATCATTGACAATTTTGAGCAACATTACGATATAATATGGTAACCCTCTTTCTTTCTTTTTCCATCTCATATCACCATCTTCATTTATTCACACAGACATTCACCAGCCTATGTATCCAACCCAGTCAAGTGAACAACAAACGAGCACAAACTATAGCCAATGCATTACGAAATAATATGGTGATCTTCTTTCTCTCCTGTACTACGTCATGTCATCATCTCCACTTTTTCACACAGACACTCACCACACTAGATCTTCCTTGCAATTTTATCGAAGCTGTTGGAGCACAACATGTGGTCGATTTATTACAGAATAACACGGTGATTTTCTTTTTCTCCTATACTACGTAATATCATCATCTCTACTTTTTCACACAGACACTCACCACACTAAGTCTTTCTTGCAATTATATCGGACACGAAGGAGCAAAACAAATGGCCCAGGCATTACGAAATAACACGGTGATCCTCTTTTTCTCTTCTACTACCTCAAATCACCATCTTCACTTTTTCACACAGACACTCAACACACTAAATCTTGACGGCAATCATATCGGAGTTGTTGGAGCACAACATATGACTGATGCATTACGAAATAACACGGTAACCCTCTTTCCCTCTTATACTACTGCATATCATCATCTCCACTTTTTCACACAGACACTCATCACACTATATCTCGGAAACAATGAAATCGGAGACGAAGGAGCACAACATCTGGCTGAGGCATTACAAAATAACAAGGTGACCCTCTTCGTCTCTGATACTACCTTAAATTACTATCGCCACTTTTTTTTACACAGACACTCACCACACTACATCTCGACAGCAATGAAATCGGAATTCTTGGCGCAAAATATACGGCCGAAGCATTACGAAATAACACGGTGATTCTCTTTCTCTCTTATACTACTTCATATCACCATCTTCACTTTTTCACATAGACACTCACCACACTAAATCTCTACGCTAATGAAATCGGAGACGAAGGAGCACAACATCTGGCCGAGGCATTACAAAATAACACGGTGATTATCTTTGTCTCTTATACTATCTCATATTACCATCTCCACTTTTTTATACGCAGGCACTCACCACACTACATCTCGCTGGCAATGAAATCGGAATTCCTGGCGCACAATATATGGCCGAAGCATTACAAAATAACACGGTGATCCTCTTTCTCTCTTACACTACTTCATATTATCATCTCCACTTTTTTATACGCAGGCACTCACCACACTAGAACTCTCTGACAATCAAATCGGAGACGAAGGGGCACAACATATAAGCGATGCATTACGAAATAACACAGTAACCCTCTTTCTCTCTTATATTACTTCATATCTCCATCTTCACTTTTCCACACAGATACTCACCACACTAAGTGTCTATGGTAATCAAATCGAAGACGAAGGAGCACAGCATATGGCCGATGCATTACAAAATAACACGGTGACCCTTTTTCTCTCCTATACTATATCATATCTCCGTCTTCACTTTTTCACATAGGCACTCACCACACTAGTTCTCGCTGGGAATGAAATTGGAATTATTGGAGCACAACATCTGGCTGAGGCATTACGAAATAACACGGTGATTCTCTTTTTCTCTTATACTACTTCATATTACCATCTCCACCTCTTTTTTACACAGACACTCACCACACTAGAACTCTCTTGCAATCAAATTGAAGCCGAAGCGGCACAACATATAGCCGACGCATTGCGAAATAACACAGTAACCCTCTTTCCCTCCTATACTACCTCATATCATCGTATCCACTTTTTCACGCAGACACTCACCATGCTAGGTCTCAGAAATAATCAAATCGAAGACGAAGGAGCACAGCATATGGCCGATGCATTACGAAATAACATGGTGACTGTCTTTCTCTCCTATACTACATCATATCATCATCCTTACTTATTCAAACAGACACTCACTACACTAGATCTTAGTTACAATCAAATTGGAGCTGTTGGAGCACAACATCTGGCTGAGGCATTACGAAACAACACGGTAATCCTCTTTCTCTCTTATACTACATCATATCACCATCTCCACTTTTTCACACAGACACTTACGATACTAGGTATCTATGACAATGAAATTGAAGATGACCTCAGTATGCGATTGTACGAATTGATTGAACGGAACACGAGGTTGGAACCAAAACACTAATGATCGATTTATTCATAGACGAAACAAATGAACAATTGATTTTTATGTTTTACTACAATTAAAATAAAATCGTAGTTAGAATATGTTTTTAATATGTTAGTTTACGGTTGTAGGGAAACAAGGTGGAATGTATTTGAGATGATCGAATTCAATGGCATCTTTAGATCACTTATATTTATAGATGTTTCAGGTTGCTTATTTCCAATTGAAGATGATTGTAAGATCATAGTACAGCACTGTTTTTATTATAGACGTATAGTCGATATTTGGAAAACAACTGATAGAGAAGAGCCTATAAGAAGCTGACAAATCTAGGTGAATACATCTTCGCGCAACGTCTTTTCTACAGGGAAAATGTCGGTAGATAACACCTGTGTCAATCGAGTATGAAGACTTATTTTACAGATGTCACACCGGTCGATTGTTTAACCATCAATTGAATATTTTTCAAAAATCATACGCAGAACTTTTTTCACGGCGGCTCCAATACATATTGAAAGAAAGATCGGAGCAGGAAAGACATTGTGGAGATCAACCAATCGGGAAAGGATGATGTTTTGAAATAAATCAAATCTAATTAACAGATTGCTTTCCGCAGTGATGGCATGGATATGTTGTCTATTATTTTATTTGTAACACAATATGCATATGCTAAGCGTCCAATAAAAGATTTTCGACGTTTTCTTTTTATCTTGAATGCTACAAATTGCAATACTTCATATCGATATTATCTGAAGACACACTATATAAAAGAGTAGATAGTTATCAAGCAGGGGTTGATTTGGAAAGTTTTTCGAAGGAAATTGGCTTGAATTAACCTGGCTTTTTATGTATCATCAACAGTGTAGGAATTAAAACTGTTTTTCAAAAATTTGATAGCTGAGAAAAACGACAAAAAGCTAAAGTGATTATAAATATTAGTAATTGTTCGATTTCGTGTACTTTTTTTTTAATATGTTTAGACAAATAGATTAAAATATTGAAACAATTAATTTTCATAAAATCAATTCTTTTGTTTTTATTATTACGATCATTATTCATATGTTCTTCTATTCAACGAGATATTTTGTTTTCAATCTTCATCTCAAATTCATTCATGTCTATTGAATGGCCTTCTGTAATTTGCAAGATTATCTAACTTATTCAAGGTTTGTATAAACAAGAATCGTTTTAGTCAAGTTATTCACTATAGTTCCACTGGTAATAGTCTAAGATTTTAATAAATAATATAGAAATCGATTTTTTTAATCTTTATGGTCATTGTATCATTCGATCCGTAATTCTTATGCCTTATATTTAGAGTAAATGAGATTGCTATAAAACTATGCATGTTAAGAAAAAGAATAACAAGTATTGTAATAGAAAATTCTTCATCTGTTGTTCACAAATAATATCTGAATGAATTTTTTCCTTTGTGTCGAAGTTCATACTAATATTTTCTTCTATTTCATCATTTGTAATATGAAGTGTTTTATTGATAAATGATTGAATTTGTTGATGATTCTCTATATTATATAACATTTTTCTGTTTTTTCAATAATAATAAGAAAAATTTTCAACTAAAAAATTTGGCGACGTTCTATTACAAAAGACTAAATATAATGGGTCGATATCTAATGAAGCACGAATTTTCACATAAGAGTAAAAATCCTCTTCATTAACCTATAATAAATATAAAGTTTTTTTTCAGCCATTTGTTTTGTTAGAAGTGGCTATTTACTGTAGTAACAGGATTTGTTGAATCATTAGTATCTTGACTAAGGGAGAAATAGCAGATTTGAAGTAGAAAAGTCACTAATCAACGATCTTTTCAGATTCTTGTCTTTATAGCACTATGATTATCTCCTTTCGTTACTAGAAATTGTTCTACAGTTGGCAGAAGTAAAGATAATTAAATTGAGAGAGCTTGTTATTTTCGATGTGCTCTCCATCACCTTTGTTTTACTGTATGAGATAACGCTCCTAAAAATAAATGACAATATGCGGCTCGAAAAAAAGAATATTATAAGTACAGATCCCTACTATCTAAATTAGAAATAATATTGATAAAAAAAAATTACTTGAATCTTTTTGGCTGATATTCATGCAAAAAAATTTCTATTTCAGAATGACCATTCTTTCTCGGAAATGTGCACAGTAAGAAAATGAAATTATTGTAAAATTCTATTTATTGGAAAAATATGAAGCAATCACAAAAAATTATTCTGTATGAGTCAAGACAAATAAATTATTAAAGAGAACAACATATAACACTAATCAAGAAAAGAGGTATAAATACAAATTAAGAAGACAAAAAACTAAAACATTACTAAAAGATAATCGATCATGTAGACAGCGAAAAAAATAAAAACACGGTACATCAATTTGGATTTTTGTAAGCAAGTATGACATGTTATGTGATTACGTTTCTAAAACACTCTAAATAGAAAGCAAAATATTTTTTGGGACAAAATTGCTTTAGTCATTAAGATATGCAATATAGTGTTCCCTTTGGTGATATGGACTGATGTTTAATAAAAAGAAATAATTTATCAGAGTAGCAACAGAAATGAATTTATGGAATGAGACTGAAATTTTTATATTTGGTGCTAATAGTCTAATAGTTGAAAATCTTTTATCATGGTCATAATTCAATAGAAAAATAAAAGTGAATGAACATCTGGCAACATTCTCTCCTACAAGTAGGATAGGTATCTTCAAATTTCTCTTTTGTTCTCGTACGAAAAGAGATTTTGAGATTTAGATCAAGAAAAAAAGCAAAGAAATTGTGAATCACTCTTAAAAATAAACGTGCGTCAATAATAAACATAAATTAGATACTTACATTTTAAAACTCATGTGAGCTGGGTACCGATTTTATTGGCATCACCCTTGATGTTGGGAATGAGTTGTAGACTGTTTGTTTCGAAAATGAATTGTTCAATCTGTTTGAAAAGAATAAAGATGTTGACATGATATTCAAAACCAAACAATAGAATTCAACAAACCTAATAAATCGTACATTTTCTTCCTGTTCCTGTGCTTTGTAGGCAACCAATACCTCCTCGTTATTGGTACAAAATTTTGGATTTAATCGAGCCTTGTCCGTCTTATTCGGCATGAAACGCATGCGAAAGAATCTAAATTTTTTGAATCATTACAGGACAAATACAAATAGTTTGAACTCTCATGAGAGAAAGTCTCAAAGTAATATGGAATTCTCGCTGACTTCTCTTATATTTCTCGTTCTATTCTACTAAATTTACTTCTCGACTCCTTCGAAAACAAAAAACCCACAAATTCATAAAAACGACTTACTCTCGAGCAACAATAGGCAGTAGAAGTATAGCACCGATGAGAAGGAGTGTAAACCAAAAATTTCCAGTTGAAAGAACAGTTTGAGTGACACCAACAACTTCATAAGGAGCACCAAATAGTTTTTTCATAATTGTCGAATGTATAGCCAAGTGTAAAATGAAATGAAAGATAATCATACCCCATAATACACAATGATAGGTACGTGTCCAATACCATGACTCAAGACCGTTTTCTAAATTGATAATAATACTCAAAATGGTGGTTACCATAAAGCCAAATGACTGATCATCGGATTGCATTTGACCATCTGATTGGATACTCTTCGACAAGGAGAAGTAGGATATGAAAAAAATGACAATAGATGTAAGAATGCCATGTATTGCACATTCGATGAACGTTTTTTTATTGAAACATTCACTATTTTGACCGGCAGTATACCTGAATTACGATGAATATGACACAAAAAAAGAAGATTGGAGAAATGCTGATCGATTAAATGGTAGCTGATAGTCAACTAGACTAATACTATTTTTACTTATTATTCAAGCAAATTTTTTATCCGATATAAAATCAATTAATGCGAAAGCTAACGACCATATCTGAAGCCATGCTCTAATCATTTTGGTTCATGGGCTATAGACAAACTTACAAGTGAGGATTGTTCATTGAATGATCTGCGCTAATATCCTGTGAAGAACAAATAAATTGATCAATCAATAAACAAGTGTAGACTTGAAAGTACCTGATCGAAAGCAGCCATTATAAAGGCAGGTAAATTGGAGAAAATGTTGAAAGTAACGATAAAGATTATATCAAATATATTCTATATGAGAATAAGTACTAATGACAGCCATTCGGAAAAAAAACGCCTTACTTGAGCTGAAAACCCAGTGTAAAATCCATAGCATACTTGACAGAAAACGTAGGCGAAATTTTTGTAGAAAAAAAATCGTAGAAATTTTGATATACGTAAATAAGACCATCGACCATGGATGAGTAAGAGTCGTTCGAGAAAACGAAATTGACCGATGCTATAATCACTAGCCAAAACTGTTTGATGTCCTTCTTGTCCATTGATGCCAACACCAACATGTGCGTCTGTGAGAATACTCAAACTAATTGCATGGCCTAACAGAAAATCACTTACTATGTAACATTGAGACATCGTTCGCTC
Source organism: Macrotrachela quadricornifera (assembly GCA_022393335.1). Taxonomy (NCBI): domain Eukaryota; kingdom Metazoa; phylum Rotifera; class Eurotatoria; order Philodinida; family Philodinidae; genus Macrotrachela; species Macrotrachela quadricornifera. Next base: position 2,127,829 of record JAJEKB010021442.1, on the reverse strand, counting down.
CATCACCGATGGCCAATGTGACCTTTTTCTCATTTTTCACCACTAACTCGACTATTTGAGCCTTTTGCAATGGTGTTAATCGGGAACACACCACCGCCTTGCACATAATGCACAACTCAATAAATTTCATTTTTAACTCATCCGAAAGTGCATGCATTAGTGCTGATCCGGTGATCACCAAACCAAAACCTTCGAATGGTTCGAGATTATCGATATTTTCAACCAGTGTTTGATAATATTGTCTTCCGTGTCGTTTGCGACGTTGGTCGAATTTAAGCACATCAATGTCCCATCTTTTCCAATCGAGTCGTTTATTTCGATCTTCAATGCGAACATTGAATAGTTTTTCAATTGTTTCTATCATTTCATTTCGAAATTTATCCAATGCAATCGATACATCAGTTTTATTCTCTTCTTCGATTCGTTTTATCACCATCTTACTAGACAATAAGTGACAAGCAAGACCCACATGCTGAGCAGTCTCTAACAAAAAACAAGAAATACTCGACTGTTAATTCAAAATCAAACTCACCGACGTTGTCACCCGTCAACATCCAGATTTTGATGCCAGCTTGTGTTAGCTGCTTGATACAGTGGGGTACACCATCTTGAAGTTTGTCTTCAATAGCAGTGGCACCAAGTAATTTGAGATTCTTCTCAATCTCTTCATACATACTGTCCACGAGCTCGTCGCGCTTTTGCATACTCGTTCTAAACATCACAATGACTATCGTCGAAAGAAAATGCCAATGATCATTTACTTGGCTCTATGTAATTTCTTGGCCCATTCTTGATAATCTTTTTCATTGAGCTCTTTCCAAGCAAGACATAGTGTGCGAAAACCTTCGGTTGTCATTTTCTATCAGAAACAAAAGAATAAGACATTAAATGTATCCTCTATCTTCGATTAATCTTTAATCATTCTTCCAAAAACTCTATTGAAAAGTAAATGTTCACTTCTTCTCAGCAACTTTCGATCAAAACAAATAAAAAGTATATATTTAATATCATACATATATATGTTTATCCGTTACTGCCATTACTTCCCTTTCCGAAGGATCCAGTCGTTGTTTTATTGTTGAATCTGCACCTTTGCAGAGCAACAGAATTTTGCCTGCTTTTCTCACAATGACCTAAAACCGAGTTTCATCATATACATTAATCAATGAATTAGAATACTTGCCGACATGCGTTTGCGATAGTTGTTAAAATCGAGAATATGGAGTAAATCATATGTTTCGATCCGATCTCGAATGCGAATTGTGATACTACTCTGAGTACGATTCTAAAGAGACAAAATAACAATTCAAAGATAATTCGAATGTTCAATTGCATAACTGACCATAAAGACAAACCCGAAAGAACGTGCAGCCGACACTAGTGCCTTTTCATCGGGCGATTGTGCTCGGTAGAGGATTTTACCGTCTCTTTCTTCGACCATCACTGTTTGACACAGTGCCAGTAGAATGAAAAAATTGTTGACATCGTCATCATTATTCTTGTTAATAGTATCTATCAATATTTGATCGTACCAAACAAAGTCTTCATCTTGTTCTTTAAACTTGACCTCTTCCAAATTATCAATATCTTCCACATCATGACCGGTTTCGTCCATGACATATCCGTAAAGTTTACCTCGAATTGAACACTTGCTAAATGTCATAACATTCTAAAAATTAAAATCATTCCTGTGTAAATCGAAGACGTCAGAGTGACATTTAATCAAACTACCTGAGTGAGTGTACCAGTCTTGTCTGAGAAGATGTAATCGATTTGTCCCAACTGTTCAGTGAGTCCTGCTGTTCGTGCTTGAGCTTGGACATTGCTCGGCGCATAGTACATTTGAATGTCCCAATCGATCCATTTTGATTGTAAAATGCGAATGAATTCAACAAGGATATAGAGCGTTAAAGGTATGAAGTTGTCTAGGAGAAGGAAATAGGAGATAAAAACGAGTAAACCTGTTTGAATTGCGCCTTTTCGTCTGTCCGATGAAATGTGGGATTCTTGAGGTAGATAAATTCGAAAATGATAACCGATTGATGATTCCCAAAAGCCACAACAGATTGCCATAATGGCACAAACGATGAGCATGAAGATCAGAATCTGAAATGGAACAAATATATGCAGGCAACGAAAGAGAAAAAGTGACTGCTTACACCAAAACAGATGCTATTCAATAAACGATCAGTTTTTGTCCGTTTGAGTTTGGGTTTACTACTGTTCTGCATGAGTTTAGTGTCAGCACCAGCATAACAGACAACTGAAATCAAATGATCAATGTACCCATTATTTGGATAAAGTAAAGTTTATATTGTACAAATGATATCTTATCTAATCGGTTTAGCTGAGATGTTTCTCTCCAATACTTCAGCCCTGATTTAGAAGAAAATGAAATGACTGTTTGAACAACTTGCAAGAAGGAAAGTATTTTTTAAACAATTCTTTCTTTTACCCACCTCCGAATACCCATTGTGTGTTTCTTAGTCGAGTGCCACGCAATAACACATTGTCATTATTCAACGAATGTGTACTATTTTTCCATTTTAAATTGCCTTGAAACCGAACAAGATTGTTATTTGGCATTTCAAATTCGATTTCACCTTAAAAATATGAATACATCATCGAATAGGTGTCATATAGATAATTAATAACTTTTTTTTACCATTAAAGTCTGCTAGTCGATCTAAATCATCATGAAAATCAATTGTTTCTTCGAGTGCTTGTCGAGATTTAAGATTTGTTTCACTGAAAGAACAACAACAACACTGAAAATCAGACATTTTGTTCAATGAACAAATCACAAACCCATCTAGTTCAGCTGTTTCAACGTAACAAAGTCCATTAGGTTCACTGGTCGAAATAAGTATCATATCAGCCTTAAAACATGGAATAAATCAAATGATTGATAGACAATGAAGAAACAGTGGGTTCTACCGGGACAAAATCATTAGCCGACAAGTGTATAATATCGCCGACGTGAATATGTTCCCATTTCCTTGTGACAAGCTTCTTGTCTATCAGAATTTTGACTTTCCGATTGTTTATCTCTTTATCAGTTCGATGTCTTTTCTAGGAAAATAAAATCGAATCATATTTTCTGACGTCTAATACAAAAAACTGACATAATCATCAATAACATCTTTCACTAATGTGACCGTTAGTACTATGATGAATGGTATTAGGGCAGCACTTGGATCAGTTGGACTAATTTGTGGGACACACTTATTACAGAATATAATAGAAATGAGTAGAGAGACAAGAATTGAGTTTATACGATACTAGTAGAGCCACTTGGACGAGAAAGAAAAAATTTGGTAGCCGATGGAATTGTTCCCAAAGATTCTTAGGTAAAAAGGTAACGATATTGTACTTTGTTGTAGAGATCTTATTGTTCTTGTTGACGAAAAAAGAATACGATGTTATCCTAGATGATTTTCTTAAAGATTTTCACTTACTGCAAATTTTTTGCGTTTATTATTTGTCGGTTGATTAGTTTGGATTATTCGAATGCTATCTGAAATATACATAACAATAGAATCTTAAAATATCAACTACTAACAATTATCTTCTGACTGTGGATCAGTTACCTTTGTCTTTGTTCCTATTGAAACAGGATAACATGCGCATGGTTCGATCAGTTGTATAAACGTGCAATTATGATCTGCAATAATTGATATATGAAGTTGTTGGTGCGTCCGTTCTGTCTTCGTTTATACGAACAATATTTAAGACAATTGAGTGTACATTCTAGAAGATATAAACGCGTACCAATGAAGAAATAACCTGAAAAGTATGAACATTCGTTGATATTTAGCCTTGAATGACTTTTTGACTTGATTCTATTACTATGTCTCGCACATATTTACTCATCGACCTGTGTTTATTATCTAATTGATTTTGTTAGATGTAAAATTAAATTTTGTATAGAATGGTCATAGTTTCAAAGGAAGTGCCTAGCAGAGACCGTCACAGGACAGAACAAGACTTGCAAATTGAGTTTTCATATTGAAAGAAGTAATAACATGGTAAGAAGTGTGTGATCATTTTCAAGTTAAATACTCATTCACTAAGTGTTACTTCATCTTTATTATTCTTTATAATAAAGAATAAAAATAAATGAAATCTGTTTCAGATGACTGTTTACAGAAAATAGTTAGCAGAACAGAATAAAAAACACAGTATGTTAGGTCAAATCTTCATATTTTTCTCAGACAGTCCGCTCAAAACTATGGCTATTCGATGCAGAGTTTAGTTCTTTCGAAATTTGTGGAACACGTTCGTAACTTTTTTTTGCTATATGTTCTCCCGATTGTCTTCCTATAAATTTCGAGCGCCAAAATCAAAATCGAAGATCACTTCCACGAAAGTAATACCCAATGTTTTTTGGTGTTTTCGGCTATTTTGTACGAAGTTCTATTACGGACTGGCAGGTGTTAACTGATGATTATAAAAATTTTCAAAGTTGGTCTCATTATGGATAAAATTGGATAGCAATGGATATTTATATTCTGCTATCAATAATTCTTGGAATATGATATAGTGTGTGCATTTGTTTTGAAGAATTTCAATTAACTATTCGGTTACTTTAACTTTCAGATGTCTAGACTTTCTTGACTTTGATGATTGAGAAGTCACAAAAGTCAGCCGTTTCCCCTTGCCATAGTCACTAACAATCTTTTTGTAGTTGAAAAAAGATAATTTAGCGTGCTCTCTCTCCCTCACAGAACGTTATAACTCGTGAAACATATCGACTCCTTGTAGATTTCTAAAAGACTCGAAATATGTCCGAAGTGTCTACAAAAACTAGCAATAGTATTACAGGGATTTCCACACAAGCTTGTTCCTTCTTATTAATACGATAAGTATAAATAGATAAAAAAGACTAGTACTCCCTGAAAATAGCAAATGTTTGTCACATCATTCTTATAATTAACATGTGGAGAACATTGTATAACATATCGAAAAGAGTTTTATGTTATTTGTATACCTGTGTGTTTTGAAGATGTAGATTCTTTTGTTGCGATGCGAAATGTTTTTTTTAACGTTGATAATTTCTATTTATATTCGTATGCTGTTGGGTCATTGACTCTCTAAGCAAATTTCATTTGTTTGCTTGATATTAGATGAGTAATTTTATGTTCTTATCATGTTGATTTATCTTGTTACCATCCAAGCAGATAAAAAAAATGAAGAAAAGCTCTAAATACTTACAACAATTCGACCGTTTTTCGATGTTACATCGCGGTTCCCAATTCACATTTAGAAGCATTCCGAAAAATGTCTCAGCTACTTTTTTGCATACGTTCTTAACTCAGAATTGAGAACCGTGATTAACATCGTAAAATGTTTAGATTTCTCATGCGTTTACATGCGCCATTTCTGATTAATTTCTTCCAGATTTATTATGTTTGTGCAAACCATTCGTATAGTATTAGTGATTGATACGCAGACAGAATGATCCACTTCTTTCTATATATAAATATAAATTTGAAATTATTTTGTAAACTGCATAGTTCAATGATTCTTCCATATATGAATGCCATATAATATCGATCTAAAAAAGCTTAGAAGTTCTTCTTGTTTGATAAAGAATATTTTATCGCATTTGTTGGAGATACTTGTATTGTAGCCGAGATAGACCTGATATTTTAGCATCAAATGGAAGATCTCACTGCCAAACTAACAGGGTTAAAATATTAGCGGCTCTCGGTTTATCTAGAGGGAGATATTCCACTTTTACAGTACTTATTATTGAATATATAGGAATCTTAGAATAATTTATATTAATTGTTTTTATGCAATTAACTGAGTATTTCAATAATAGACTTCGAGAATCTTTCTGACATTGGTTTTAAGCTCTTCCAAAAATTAACTAGTATCACTATAGATAAACACAAGCTAGGATTTATGAAAATCATCAATAGTCTCGTTTTTTATTGTGTACTCAAAAAGTTCATACACTCTAAAATCGGTCAGTGTGTCCGTCCGTCCGTCCGTTTACACGATAACTCTTTACAATTACATTCAATTGAGCTGAAATTTTATGCACAGAACTGTCTCACCAACATCTCGGTCGAGAGAAGAAGATGACAAGGATCTGGCAAGAAATAGTTGAGTTATCGAAAAAATTGTCATTATTGACCAGACCACCTCTGAGGGAGGGGGGAGTGCAGGGATTCTTTCGAAAAAATTTTTTTTCTCAAAATTATTTAAAATATATATAAGTCGACGTAGTTTTTAACGCTGATTCCGAATATGATATTAATTTTGAATGAAATCGTAGTTTTTTAAGCGAAAGTTGTCTAAACGAGGTCCCAAAATACACAAAAACTCTATTCACAAACGAAATTGCCTAGATATGTCTCAGATGAGCAATAATTTTAGGGTTTCACAAATGCCTCGTTTGTAGCTAATCGAAGGAACTATGGAAAGGTGAAAACTCGAATCGATAGCTATTAATATTGGTGATTTATTATGAAAATACTGATGCTTGTATCTATCATATATCTCTTATAAATTCATGAGGTTGCGGATGATCGCAATCCTGTTAGATGCAAACACAAATTCATTCAAAAATAACTCTTGTTATCCAGTTTGCCAAGCTACACACGAATCTGAACTCAAATTATTTCTGTGATGTCTTAAGATATTATATTACTCTGAGAGTACAGCCAGTGATCACAGAATATGATCGCATATTGTGTGGCCCATGCTAACTTAGTACGTTTGTGTTTGTACCTTGCAATTTAATGACATGCGATGTATCGTGATGAGATCTATATCTTACAGAAAGAAAGAAATATAGAGTCTAGTGCACCACTTGAGAAAAGTCCAAAATATCGCCTCTCGAAATATGCTATTTCGCTGAATTGACGCAGTTTTTGACTTATAATACTTTTTATCCCGTAACTTACTCCCTGAGTGTAATGAATTTATAGATTAAATTGTTTTCTATCCAATTGACACCTTCTTTAGCTCAAAGGTTCAAATCGTTCATGAGACAGAGTTAAGATGCCAAGCATACTTTCAAAATAGTTAATTTTTATTATTAAACTGTCCAAAATATTCATCCTTGAGCGCACTAAGGAACTGCCCCTTAGGCCCTGCGGATGCCTTCTTTTAGTCCCATAGGACGTGGCGAGGAGTTAGTTCCAAAAATTCTATTCACTTGTGTGAACTTCTTTGCTTTAGCTGTATCGCGTTTTTTTTTATAAACTCATGTTAATTATGTCAAAATGTGGTACAAATTGTTGAGAATTATCTCGAAAAGGTAAAAGAGCATCATAATGACTGCCATTATAGTAAATACAAAGTCCTTATTTGTTTTAATAGATGTCGCTTGTTTATATTAGAATTAAATCATTTTTAATAGTTTAGATTCATATCGATGTATTGTTTTTGAATATGAACCCGAAGAATCTTCTACTATGGAGACCAATTAAATTTCCTCCTTGATATTTCTTGTTTTTATTACTAATCTTTTTGTATACTCTAAAAGTGAGTGCACTATAGAATCGATCTGTATGTCTGATTGTCCGGCCGTTTACATAATAAATTTCAGGAGGAGAACCAGATCATGATAAAATTTTCTACACAGTTTAGTCTCATTAATATTTCGATCGAGTTCGAAGATGAGCCTGATTGGATGAATCCTACCTGAGTTATTGCAAAAAATATTGATTTTTCCCTATGGTTTTTCTATAAGAAGATTGATACATTGCCGTTCTCGTAGAAAAATTTTCTATCAGAGTCGAACAAAATCCCATTTGTTATATATCATTTGATAGAGAATTTTACGAGCTACAAAATGGTACATAATATATAAAGACATAAGAAGCGTAAGTTTCCTATATGGCAAACATAATTGTGCAGGAAGTGGTTCCAATGTTGTCAACGATCTCATTGACCCACAATTAGGGCTCTATCTTCCGATCACAGACATGTTACTTCGAGATTTTCTGGATCGGAGAACTCGAAACTCCATTCGTTGATCCAGGAGCATAAGTAAGGTACCAAAGCAGAGGGACGTAACCTTATTTTTCTTATTTTGGTGACTATAAAAAACAAGATTCTCTAAAACAGGGAGTAAACCTTTTTTTCCATTAATTTTTTGTAAGTGGGACGGACGTTGTGTCTTCATGTGTAATGGCTTCTACGACGATAAACCATCTATAAACATAGAACAATGTACTTTTTTTATCACGATCTCACTCTTTATACTTCTTTCCAATAATTATCTACAATAATGTCGCTTTCTGATTATGACTACGTACATTGATGATCTTTTAAATGATATTTTGTATAGAAGAAATTTGAAAGAAATTGTTTTTGATTTAAAGATCAGGTTTGCTCGATCGAAATATGTGTGTATAAAATTGACCGACTACTAAGTAACGTTAGAAATCAATATATAAATCTATATGCTACTTAACAATAATCGAAAAGAAAATTTTGTTTTTATTGGGAAGAAGATAAATGTTTTGACATCTGAGCAAATTACTAATTCAAAAGTAACTAAGTCACATTTGAATATGAATAAATAATATGTATCATACAAGCACGAATAAAATGAATTTGTATAAATAAAAACTCTATTCAAACTTTTCTTTCAATCGCACCCGTTGCAATCTATCTGAAGATAATCGAGATTGTCGATCTTGCAGGTACCATGTTGCTGTGACTTTGTGCAAAAAAAGTTTTCTATTTTGAGCAATAATTGGAAAATAACGGGTGGCTCAGAATAAATGGCGGTCTCAGTGTTTTACAAATATCTCCCTCAAATTTTGGAGCATATACTTCAATATTTTTTCAAAAGATAGCTCGTGAAATTCTCTACAAAATCTTATGAAAAGAGCGCGCCGAACGAATAATTATGAGATCATATTAGATCAACATTACAATGCTCTAAAACTACTCACTTTCAAATGCGGATTTTTATAAAAACAATTAACTCACTCTTTTTCTAGTGGAACAGATACGAGGCCCTACTCTAATGCAAGTTTCCTATGCCTGAGGGTGTTCTTTTACTAACAGAGCTCAAAAGAAGATATTGGGATAGAATTATGAAATGCCAGTGCCCAATCTTCTTAAGAAACGACTTCGAACTATCGATCATTCTCGCTATACACTTTAAACATTGCAACATTCTACTTGTATCGAAATGATAGAGAAAACATTTCCCTTCAACTTGGTAATAAATCTTAAATCCCACCCTCCAGTTTAGAAGACCCCGTCTACTGTTGTGTCCGAAACTTCTGACTTTTTTTTCATTATTTTTTTGATGAAAAAGTGTGTTTGTCATCAATGGAATATGTTATTTTCTCGCTTATATTTTGTTTGTAGCTTAGCGTCAATCGTCGCGTCTGAATTAATTTCTTTTAAAGACAAGAAACGGAAGGAACAAGAAAAGAAAGAGAAAAGTGGTGCTTTGAAAGTGAGTAATTTTAGAGTATTGTAATGTTGATCTGATAGGATCCCATACTTATTCGTTCAGCGATCTCTTTTCATAAGATTTTGTAGAGAATTTCACGGGCTATCTTTTGAAAAAAAATCAAGTATATCCTCCAAAATTTGAGAGAGATATTTGTAAAATACTGAGACCGCCATTTATTCTGGGCCACCCGATACGATCATTTTTGTGCAACATTATGATATTTTCATCATGGGTATTTTTCCTTTATTGTTTTATTTGCCTATGATAATTTATTACACTACCATAGAAAAAAAGATAAGAGGAAGCAAATAAATGCAGATTCAGTCAACGACCTAAAAGCAGTCACATACAGCACATTTATATCAATATTATGACAACATTTGTTACATTACCAATAGAGTTGGTATACCGAATATTTGACCATCTCGGCAATATTACTCTTTTTCGCTCAATCCAAGGCGTGTCTCGTCGATTCAGTCAAATTTTGAATACCTATCCACGGTATAAGGTAAAAGTATTCTTATGTATTTACTCGTGGAATTTGTGTTTTTATTAAAAAAGTCTTATCAACCATGAGTAAACTGAAAAACAATGTAAGAGATTCGTAACGATGACAAAAATTGTTTTCTGAGCTCTATGATAACCATTTTTTGTCATCGTTGTTTCACGTCGCTATATGAGACTTTCATCAGATTGAAAATTTTTCAAAGTGTCTTCCGTTGCGAAGTAAAGAATAAATTATAACGATAGTGACAAAATGCAGATATAGATTCAGTTTATTTTTTGTACTGTACACCCATAACGTAAGCAACTAAATTATCTGCTGCTGAATACTTCCACAAAAGTTAGATCATTTATTAGGTTTCTTTTTTAAATCGTTACAAATCACGGTTCTTAACAGTTTTTCAGAAAAAAAACTAATTCATCATAGTGGTTAGTGACAGCGCCAGGGCTGCGCTGGGGTGGACTGAGCCCACGAGTGAATTCGGTAATCTTTATTCAGTATTCAACCTCCTTATTCATTCGTAGTATTATTTTCTTTAGACATTTACGACATTAATTCTTGATAACACTGCAATCGAAGATGAAGGAGCGCGACATTTAGCTGATGCACTACGAGTGAATACGGTAAGCTTCATCAAATCTTCAGCATTATGCTACCTATTCATATTGCTTTCATCTTTAGACACTTACCAAGCTGAGTCTCTATTATATTTATACCGGATGCAAAGGGGCACGACATTTGGCTAATGCTCTACAAGTGAACACGGTAATTTTTTTTATCAATATTCGATGTTTTTGTTCATTCATAGTATTATTTTGTTCTAGGCATTAACCGAATTTTATCTTATTGGCAAGGATATGGAAGACCGGGGAGTACATCCATTCGGTGATGCTCTACGAGTCAACAGAGTAAACATCATCCGGACTTCAACTTTGTCACACATTCATAACACTCGCCTATCTAGACACTTCGAATACTACATCTTCCAAGTAATGGCATCAAAGACGAAGGAGCACAACACTTGGCTGACGCTCTACGAATCAATAGAGTAAACATTATCCAGTCTTCAACTCTACTACTCATTTAAAACGCTCTCTTGTTCAGACACTCACGGAACTAAATGTTTCGGGTAATGCAATTGGAGACCAAGGAGTACAACATTTGGCTGATGCTCTACGAGTCAACAGAGTAAACATCATCCAGACTTCAACTTTGCCACACATTCATGACACTCTCCTATCTAGACACTTCTGATACTATATCTTCGAGGTAATCGCATCGGAGACGAAGGAGCACAACATTTGGCTGACGCTCTACGAGTCAATAGAGTAAACATTATCTAATCTTCAACTCTACTACTCATTTAAAATGCTCTTTTGTTCAGAGACTCTCTAAACTAGATCTTTCGCTTAATCAAGTTGGAGACCAAGGAGCACAACACTTGGCTGATGCTCTACGGGTCAATAGAGTAAACATTATCCAGTTTTCAACTCTACTACTCATTTAAAACGCTCTCTTATTCAGACACTCACTGAACTAGATCTTTCGAATAATCAAGTGGGAGACCAAGGAGCACAGCATTTGGCTAATGTTCGGAATGTGAACAGAGTAATCTTTACTGCTTTGCATGTCAATCGAATGATTGTACATATTTCATTTTCACATAGGCTTGTGTTGTCACCTACCGTTGATTACTACAAAAAGGGATAGTCCAAACAAAGATCACATATATAATCTTATTTCTTAAATGGATTCTTATGAAAAATTAATGAAATAAAACTTCATATTGATTGTTTAAATTTGTGAACTCTAAACTCATAATTCAAGAGATTTCTCAATATTATGGTCTCAACTTACGAGGGCGAGTTTTAGCATACTACGACGCGCTTCGACCTTGCTTAAGGGTTTCATCAAGTAGTTTTGTCTTCACAATCTTGAGGGTGAGTCAAAGCAGACTACGACATATTTCAAAAAATCAATATATTCAGGTTGCTCTCACCTGGGTGCTGTTGAATGATGCAAATCTCAGACTTTCATCTCATTCCTATCGAAAGCTTTTGAAATGATGCTCACAATCATTGCTCTTTTATTTGCATGAATAGTAATTCAGACTCAAATTCGCAAACAATCGTATACATAATCAAAAGAAGTTTAGACATTTTACTAAAAACAAAACTCTTCTTTGTTTTAGTGCGACATCAGGATGAGTTGATTGGTGTGATAGGTGACAGACGAATATTCGAGTCGCATAACAACTTAGCAAATGCCGAATTTGGATTAGCAGCTAGACTCGTCGGTTCATCATATTCTAGTAAATAACCATTGGATAGGACGAGAATCCTATATGGATAAGCAATATCATTCACATTGTGCAAACAATAAAAAGTATAAGACATACTTAGTACTATCTAAAATTGTATGTAATCGATGAGCGATAGTTAATACAGTTGCCTGTTTGAATGCAGATCGAATAGTGAGTTGAATAAGTCGATCAGTTTCCATATCAATCGC
>JAJEKB010021442.1:2051931-2110377 GCA_022393335.1 Macrotrachela quadricornifera | reverse complement strand
ACTAATCATTCGATTCCACCGTCATTTGAAAAAGTTGTTCAGCAAGCGTTAGTTCGTGTGCGAAATACGCATAATCATCTTCGCCATCTAACACTCAACTGTCAATATGGAACAGCAGAATTTTCTCTTCGAAGCTCGTAAACAATTGTATAGTTTATCTTCAATGTAAATGTATCATAGAAAAACATTACCTCGACTGAAGTGAGAGTCATATGAAATAAAATGCGTCTGCTTCAAGGGGGAAAAGGCGCTACTCCATATAATTCGCTATACTTCAAATTTTTTTTCAGAGTACTCGACTAGCGCCTTTTTGCTCTTGGCAAAAACTTAGTTTCAAGTTGAATTAAAAATACAAAAGGTACTTTCTCGATTCCATGACTTCAAATGTTCTTATCAACGTGATAGTAAACATGGTTACTTTTGATTCATATCATTACATTTCCCTTACGAGAGAACATCCCGAAGTGTTAATCACAGATTTCAATGCGCTTCATACCAGATGATACAGCTCGACGAGCTGATCATTGTAGTGATAAAAGTTTTTCTCCATACGTCTTTTTGAAGTAGATTCCAGACTACATTAAATCAGCTGAACATCATATGGGGGAAAACTTGATGGATTTTCAATCTGCAGCACTGATGAAAAGCATCCTGTTTTATTAATGAAAATGATAGCTACAGAAAAAGTGTTCCAAGCAGAGAATATTTCGACAATGACTACAGCAAATAAATGGATAACTGCTGCAGTTAGGGTTCGAGCATTGATCTGTTTTGAAAGAAAAGCAAATCTCGTTCACGTTTGAAAACGGTGGATATTTTGACTGAAAATATCCACAAGCAGACCATGCATATGAAATCATCGGCTCGAAGACATCAGCAGAAAGTTGGTTGTGAACTAGGGATTGTATCTTGATAATAGCATCTCGACTTCTCAGGTCAACATCGAGATCATCGATCAATACATGATGATACATTTTTCTCATTAAACTTTTCCATTGACGAAAAAAATATTGATCACAGGGTTGGCGCTTCGACGTGAGCTTCCTTGGTATAATCATCAATCGACACGATTGATTTTTTGTAAGATTCTCTTCATATAACGAAGTATCGATCTGAATTGACCATTGATCGACCAACAGTAAAAACTGATTTCTTGTGACATTGTTAAGAACTTCTCCTACCCAATACTCAACCAAAGATTTGTTCATTTTACCAGATTTGCTACAGACAGTAGTAACATTGGAAGCGGAGAAGACGTTTTTCCTCGTTGGAAAATTACCCGTAGGTTCTTGCAAGCATAACAATACAGGAGTGTGTGGTTGCATGAAGTGATTGAGCAGCTACGAAAGTAGACCTTTCACCTTGAAAAGACACGGTACGATTCGATGTAAATTCGTAGTAGAAACTTGATTGATCAACATTGAAAAAATGCTCAAGTCAATAACTGGACAAGACCGTTTTCATCTCGTTGATGAATTCTTCATCGACTTCAGCTATCTCTTCTCTCTGAAAAACTTCACGCTTGGAAACAACTTTGGTAATTTTTCTTGACCGTATTTGATTTCGGTATTTGAAATCGTTTAACCAATAAGCACTAGCACTAAAATTGACGATGCCTTCAACTATCGCTTGACCCAAGGCCCACCTTCGAATGTTCGCATCATGAACAGGCAAACTTTTACCGCGTGCTTGTCTAAATTTCTCAAGGACAAAATGCTCAATGCGAGAAAGCTTTTGTCGACGATTTCCATCATTCTCTACATATTCTCGAAATCGGGCCAGTTGCATTGGATATTTCACCCTTGAAAATGCATGTTGCACCGTGGTAAACGCGATACCCGGTCGAGCAAAATCTATTACTTTTCTCATATAATCCAGTGTGAAATTGCTCTTTTCTGAGATAAAGATTTCGTCGTTTTCTTCTGGAATAAAGTAAGTATCAGTTTTATCCACAAGTTCTAGAGTATCTTCTTCTTCGATTTCATAACTATCGCTGTTTAAAATATTGTCCAATACGTCTATCACTTGATCAACAATTAGTATTTCTTCGTTGGTTAAGTTCGTTATTTGATTGATATTTCTTGACGAAACTTCATCGAGTACACGTTTAGCGATGTTCACCATATTGAATTTATTTTGTTTTGTTTTATATTTAATAGTGAATAAGAAATTGGGGAAAAAAGAAAGAACAACACGGATGTAAGAACTATATCCTCACTGGGTGTATGTGTATTCGACTATGAAAAAAGACATACCGCATACAATGATCACAACACTATATATATAGAGCGATGACGAGTGCTGGAACTCCATAAGATGGAATATCCCATGAGAGATGAACAATGGAAGGAAAAATCACTACAACAAGATGAAAGAGAGAAGAGAAAATTCCAACATACACATATACATGCACATACAGGGGGGGTGCAAAAGTCAGTTTACCCAAAAAAAAATATTAAATATCTCCATTACGGGTCCAGCAAACGAACTGATTTTTTTTACCAATGATAGAGACATGCACAAGCTTTATATCCATAAAGACATGCCTAGAGAAACCCTTTGTTAAGTATATTATTTTTTCTTCTATCTGTCAAAAAGTAAAACGTTTTTTGTTGAGATCAATAGTGATACTTAACAAAGGGTCTCTCTAGACATGTCTTTATAGATATGAAGCTTGAACATACCTCTATTATTAGTAAAAAATCAGCTTGTTTGCTCGCGTCGTAATAGAGATATTCAATTTTTATTTTGGTAGACTGGCTTTTGCGCCACCCTGAATATGGCCTTAAAGTCACGATGCCAAGGAAAAATTAAATATCTCCGCTACGGTTCGAACAACCGGGCTGATTTTTTTACCAATAATGGAAGCATGTTCACACTTTAAATCCATACGGATAAGATTAGAGAGAGCCCTTATAAAGTATCACTAATGACCTCAATAAAATAATTTTACTTTTTCATAGATAGAATGAAAAACAATACACTTAACAAACGGGTTTTCTCTAGGCATGTCTTTATGGATATAAAGCTTGTACATGCTTCTTTCATTGATAAAAGAATCAGTTCGTTTACTCGATCCGTAATGGAGATATTCAACTTTTTTTTGGCTCAAGTGCCTTTTTTCTCAAACTGTGAAAAATAAATTTTTCTTGTCGAGGTCAATAGTGGTACTTAACAAAGGTTGTTTCTAGGCATGTCTTTATGGATATAAAGCTTGTACATGCTTCTATTATTGGTAAAAAAATCAGTTCGTTTGCTCGACCCGTAATGAAGATATTTAATTTTTTTTTGGGGCAAACTGACTTTTGCACCCTCCTGTAGTGCGAAATCATTGACAGTTCCGTATACTCAATATTAATTTATCAAAAGTATTCGTAAGTCGTATAATAGTTTCGTACACGTCCCACGAATTCATGCACAGTTCATAAAGCAACTGATGGTTCGGTATGTCTTTTACGAAACCATCGATAGTTTCAAAGGTTACATAATTATTTTGTAGAGATTATACGAAATTATCAGTAGTTTCGGAGAACATCTACAGATATCGTATGTCGGATATAGAACCGTGAATAGTTCCGTAAATACTCCAAAGGTTCCGCACATATTTTCGAAAACCGCTGATAGTTTCGTAGATCATCTAAAATATCATATGTTGGATACGAAGCCATGGATAGTTTCGGAAGTATCGCAAAGATTCTGCATACATTCTATAAAACTATTGATTGCTTTATAGATCATCTAAACGTTTCGTACATCTCATACGAAACTATAGACAGTTTCATCAGTTATCTGAAGGTTTAGTATACATGTTACGAAACTCCTTAATATGTTACAAATAAGCTTTTGTCATATTATCAATTGGAGAACCAATTGGTTCTAATGAAGAAAAATAAATTTCTACAATTACAATCAATTTTAATAAATTAAGATTATTATTTGATTGCACATGTCTAATTTTTAAGTAATATTTTATTTTTTAATTCAATGAAATGATTTCACTTTAATTATACTTTACAAATCATACTATTAATATTAATGTTTACATATGGAAGATAATAATCATTAATTTTACAATCTCACTGAATATCTTTCCTTCTGTACATATTGCATTGCAGCATGTATTATGGATATTTCAACTGTTAAAAAACTAAGAATATCAAATGATGTCTGAAAGAATACAATATGAAAATAGTTGCACCTACTGCATTCCAAATTTTTGTTTTCTTCTGCCAACTAAACTCTATATTAGGCATTTGATTTCTTCTACTGTATTTATTTACACTTTTATATCATCTACTATTATCAGGAACATCAACACCTTAGTATTTCTTCTATATCGAGTGGTCCAAAATAAATGAATAGTTTAGTATTTCAAAATTTTCTCTATATGGTGTGAACTATTTTTGATACTTTTATTACTAAAAGATACGCCGTGAAAATCTCTACAAGATTATATAATGACATTTGATCTCAACTGTATTCAAACATTTTTTAACTAAGTACAATGAATCGAAAACCATGTAATCTCTTAAAGCTGGATGAAAAACGATCAAAATTAAGATTATCTTGTTCATTTTATTGAAAAAAGAACTTATATAAGTTGAAACACTTAGATACAATGCGGCGCTCTTTTTTTTCTGTAAAATAGAGTTAGAATAATAGCAAAATATAAATTTTTAATCAACGTATGTGCTTTTTTTCTAAATATTCTGCAATTACTGTTGATCCAAGCCGTATTTTTTGCAAAATCTAAAAAAAAAAGAACTACTTTGGGCTATGCACATGTCAATATGAATATATTTTTGACTAAAGCATAAAAGATAAAGCTTTACGTGCGCTATGAAAGCGCTAGTTATTGGTTACTAATATCCCAAAATGTGAACGAGTAAAATAAAATAATCTGAATTTGTTGAGAATAAAACTTTAGAAAGTTAGATGTATTAGAACCTCACAATGTTGTTTATTAACTTTTTCATACTTACAGTTGAGATCAAATCTCATTATATGATCTTGTAGAGATTTTCACGGCGTATCTTTTAGTAATATAAAAGTATCAAAAATGGTTCACAACATATAGAGAAAATTTTGAGATACTAAATTACTCATTTATTCTGGATTGCCCGATAAAAATGAAATATTTTACAATTTTATCGCCCGCCTTCTTTTCTTCAATCTGTAGAAATAAATGAAGGACAGAATGCGTGAGTGGCAACTGTTTCATAAGGAAATACCCACAAATGACTATAGTGTTCGTATTCATTGGTTCAGAGTCAAAAGATTTTCCAAAATTTGAAAACTGTTTCATTTACATAGACTTTCAAATAAGATGAGCAAACAGATCTGCTCGTTTGATTCGTTTTACTGGTCAGTACTTTCGTTTGTATCTTATTGAAACTAAGCTCTGTTTTTTTTCACAACCTGAGCTTGAATACAAGGGAATAAAAAACGTATAGAAAATAAAGTGTATATCACTTTTTCTCATGTTATGATTGTTTTAGCTGCTGTTGGCTACGTCATCCCCATGTTGATACGTTCGCTTTTCAATCTGTCCATGCCTAAACAATACTCCATTTAACGCTATACGCAACCACCCGGCATGTGTAATAATCATAATATGTGTTTCCTTATGTTGTTTTAATAAACGTTGATGAAATCTGATAACTCGTTCTTTTACTTTGCTCGACGATGCGCTGTATAATGGATTATTTTTGTCGTTAAAATTCTCGTTTAAATCACGATCGATGATTGCTGATAATTGAGAAAACTTTTTTTTTAAATCAATTTTTGAACGAGGAGTATCGGCCGGATATGCTTCGATTTCCTAAAATAGATAAAAATACCACTAAAAAGAAACGAGATCTCTTAGGATGCAGTCTTCAAAAACAATAAAAGTAGTATCACTTTCATCGCGCACGGCAAAGATAGATGAATCAACCTTTAGGATATGAAAACAGAAACATTGCAGACTACATCCGTTCATACAACTAGTACAATACTGGCTTATCACTATCTGAAAATTGAAATTTTCAAACAGATGTGGGCCATTAGAGAATTCCGATCAATGATGTTTATATGATATTTTTCGTCGTCCCAATCGAACACAATTTTACAAAAAACACGTGTAAACGCACGATAATGATTATCCGATGACTTTCGGACACGCATGTACATGAATGCGAGTAACTATGAAGAATTTCACAAAATTAAAGAAGTGTTTTATGTTAATATAGTGTGATTATTGAAGAGTAATTCAATTTTTCCGAGAAAAAAATGAATACATGTTGATGAAAAAATTAAATTCTCGCATGGAGCAGCATGTATACTACAAAATAGTCAAATTTTGAATATCAATGCATGATCGCTTCACTATTCCTTTTCGTAAATAGGGTTTTTCTGCAATGTCATGAAGGATTTCGAGAAGATCTGATCATCTTGTGAGTAGACGTAGCGAATATTTAGGCATTTGCACACAAGTCATATATCTTGGATGAACATGCAAGATGAGTGCATGCAAGCATCTACAAACATCAAGTCATGCATGAAATGAGATAAATAAATTTTTTTGCAAGTAAACGCATGTTTTAAAAAATTTCTTGTAAATACACGCGTTTTTTAAACTTTCACGCTTGATTAGAGTTTCATAGGTATAGTGCTCTTTAAACAAATTGATTTTATAAAACGATTTTCGAAGTTCAGTTCATCCTAGATCATGGACTTTCTTGGCTACATCTATGAGGTACACAAAAGGATATTTTTTTTTTAAAGATATTAGCACACGAAAAAATAAATAATAAACTATAGCAACAAATACGGAAATGAAAAAGAGAAGATTCGTTGACAGAACGTGTGTAGACTTGTAACTAGGATCCGTCAGGTCTAAGTTTTCAAATGCGGATCAAAAGCAGACGGATTCTACCTGAGGCAGCTCCTAGTTCTATGTAGAGCGATAGAAAATAAAATTCTCGGTAAAATGAGCTTGCTTATACGTCTATACAACCTATTCAGGCCAAGACCCGGATGGTCGCTTGAAGTTTTGTTTCAACCAGCATAGTACAACTAACAGCCATGATAGATATACGCAAATTGTTTGATTATGTCAAACATTTTTATTCTTAATCAATATTAATCAATCTGAAAAATTTAATTTGAAAAAGTTTTTATGGAGAACCGACTTTTCAGGCTTTACTGTGTTCCGCGTATCTTTTTCGTCCTAACTGATTATAGAATAGTGACTTGTTACTATTAGAATAGAATTAAATCGAAATAAAATCGACACGAACTTCACACTTTTGGATCACAAACACAATATTGAAAACAGTGTTTCCAGCTTTACACTTTTGAAAGTAGAATGAGACATAAATCAATTTGAAGTTCTAAAAAAATAATCAGTTTCGCCGATTTTGGAATTATAAGTTTTATCAAGTTTGTAAAATTTTAAAATATATTGAGAGCTACCATAATAAAATGCATTAGACGATGCATGAACAACGAAAATGCTACGTGAAATCAAAAGAAAATAAATTATCTACTACTAACAATAATATGACTGATGTTCAATCGTTTTTATTATCTAATGTGATAGTTTCGTACCTGTAAATCAGCATCCAATTTAAATGGTATTCGCCGATGCCTTTCTGTGCGATTAAATATAGCTAAATATGTTTGGATTGTACGTGAAAGTGGCGAACATATGATTAACTCTAATTGATCATCTTCAAATATTATTTTCGAACCTTGCTCAAATCCATGTTTCGTTAAATCTGGATCTAATATATTGACATAACTTGCATCAACATTGTGTTGAGCTTGAAAATGACGCATATAGTAAAATATCTTAGGAAAGTGTATTCTCTCTAGAATAGGCGTTAAAGAACTATATCAAAGAGCTTAGATAGAATTAGTATACTTACTCGCTATTAGATTGCTAATATTAGTACTTATGCTATTTTTATCATCTGGAATTCTTTCCATATTTTGTGCGTGTTCAAGATGTTCACGAGTCAAAGTTTTTTCTTCAAACATTTGTTTCATTCGTTGGTTAACTAACCTCGTCTCCTCCTGAGAATTTTCGTTGGACACTGTTATTAATGATAATAAGTGTCGAAAAAGAAGGAGAAAGAGAAGCAGAAGAAGAAGAGATAAATATTTCGTTAACGTTTTGTGTCTTCGACAAAAACACCAAAAATCTACGAAAAGCATTGCATTTGTGTCATCTCTGTTGAAGTTTTCTTCTACAAATATAAAAAAAATCATTTTATAATTGAATTTATATGTCCTCTTATCATTCGATTTAAATGCAACGCTGAATCCGAGCATCAGTTCTTTTTTGTATGGTATTAAACTACAAATCAATTTTGCGCGTTTATGACTTCAAGCATTTTTGTGTTCGAAATTTTTTTCTATTTCGACTGATTGAAAACTTAAAAGCTCAACTTTTCTGTTCAGTTCGTCTGTTTTATAAAATGATACTCAAAAATCTCTTTAGAAATTTAAAAATACTACCAAAACTTTACTCATGTTCAAGATTACATTTTTTTCGAAATTACTGAAGTCGATCTTTTTATACGATTAGTTGAAATTTTTTCGAAAATTTGTAATTTAGTGAGAAAATGCGTTGGATCGGTTGAATGATGAAAATATTAGAAAATGTATGATTTCTTTCATACGTTGACAGATTTTACAAAGTTTATACACAAGTAATGCTCGTCGCTGCAGCTCGCTTAACCCCCGACTGAATTCTATTTATCACTATCTTTTACTATTCGCTGGACTCTGCTCTAGTAACTATGCTGGATACATGTGCACATACACGGATTGCTAGTGACGACTATTCCATAAGATCCAGTCTTTAAACTTTTTCTTAAGACTTTCATATGGCAACGTGAAGCATAGGTCATAGTCAATCATCATTATCCCTGCTTCACTCCACTCTTAACTTCTCGATTTTCTATATGATATCAGCATAGACAAGTGTAATGCCTCATTTTCTTGCTCAAAAAATCGTTTACAGGTAATACAAAAACCAAAGCAAAATTAATAAAATAGCGACTAATCGTTTGTCGGTGCCCCTGCGGGACGCCACTCACGGCTAGTCGCTCCCATGCTGAAGTCTGTTTTCACATAAGTTTACTATCTTGCGTTCAAAATCACATTCATTAACGTTTCACTAACTCAAAAGGATTACACGATCTGCAACGGAAGGACTCTCTACAGAAAACTCGAAGAAAAACAAGTAAAAGTACATAGATTTATAAATAAGTGGACAATGACTAAGTTTATGAAACATCGCTGCGAGATCTTACTTATTTTTTTTGCAAACAATAAATATTGAGATGCATGAATTCCTCAAAATCTGATTCAAAAAAGAATAAAATCACAAAACTGATCGCCTTAAAGCTCAGATTCTTAAAATCTGATTGGATGAAAGCTAGATTTTGGAAACCATTTCATTTGTTGAAATTTCTGGCAGATGGAATGTGGTTGGTCAAAAGTTTTCCATGAAAAGTTTGCTGCTGGCTAAGTTCCTAGAGTCAATATATGATTGAACGAAAGTCGTGTACTGAAAATAACTAAGCGGTGATTTTTAAGCTGATGTTCTTCTGGCCCGGCGACAAGTAAGCTTATTTTACTTTGTTCAATCTTTCCTTTCTCGACGATATATACCAGTCTTTGTTTCTACACTTCTGTTACTACTCATTTAAAAAGACATTAGATTTTGAAAGTGAAAGACAAAAAAAATTTTCTTTATAATTATAACAATAAAGATCATATCGTATGCTTAAAGATTATTATTTTGTAGTCATGATGTAAGACAAGATTTGAAAATACTCACACACATAACATGCAATTGATAAATTCCAACAAAGTGATTTTTTCCTACAAGCGGCATCTGAATACACTGTATAGATGAGATGATATTTTCTTGTGTTCATTTTTTTGTCAAACAAACTCATACTACCCGTGACTCTCATTATTAGTGAATCACATAAAATTGCATGTTGTCTCGTTTCTTACTTTTCAAAGCTGAACTTCGGCTACGGTAATTCACTTGTCCTTAACATCTACCAAAGACAACTAGAAGCATCCGAACCACCACTATCAACTTCATAGGTTAGTCTTCTAATCAGCATTTCCCTGAAAACTACCTCATTACAAAAGCATTATCCTCTTCAACAAACTCTTCTTTTATCAAAAAAAATTGAAAAACTGATAGCGTCATTCGATTCGCCGACCCCAAGAACCTTTGATCAAACTTTATAAGGAACCATTATTTTCTTAAAAAAGCCTATTTTAGCAAAAACAATTATTTGAAAAAATTCAAAAACTAATAGTACCATTCAATTCCCCTACTCAGAAAACCTACGGTTAAACATCAAGCGGCGAGTTGCCTTAAAGTTGTAAGTCTTCGATTAGTTTTTCTAAGAATACGTTTTTTTTGCCCTTTGGCCCTTGATCCTGACACACACACAAACTATTTTTTTTTGTATGACCCTTTTTTCAGCCGAAGAAAAAACGATTAAATTTTAGAAGTTTGAGTTTTTTCGAAAGTTTCGAAAGTACCGCAAAATCATAGTAACTAAGAATAGAAAACTTTTTTTTCGGGCTTTCGATAGAAACTTCTGTCATCATCAGGCAAATATCGAATTTCGACTCTAATTTTTTGATTGATCCAAACTCATCGAAAAACTCAACAGTCAAAATCTGATATTTGCTAAAAACGATTGTTCTTCTCTGTTGACGATCGGTTAAGGCCCACTCCCCACCCAAAAATCCATTTCTGCATACGAGCATCCGAGCTTGATGAAACTTTCAGAGATGGTGTGTCTAGGTATGATGACCTCACAGTAAAAATTTCAGCTCGAAATATTAAACCTATTAAAAGCAAGCTCACAATTAAGGTCCAAAAATGGATCTTCGTTCGTCCAAGGGGGAAAAAGCGGATCCCGGATCCTTGGATCCTCGTGGATCCTTGGATCCTGATGGATCCTCATGGATCCTTGGATCCTGGTGGATCCTTTTGGATCCTTGGATCCTACGATAAAATGAATATATTTTAATAACACTAAGTAATATCATTGAAACATATCAATATTTTTGTAAGGCTCGAGTGGATCCAACGATACAGATTCAGCGTTCTCTCCCTTGACGTAGTATCATTAAAATATATTAATTTTATTATAGGATCCAGCAGGATCCAAGGATCCACTAGGATCCAAGGATCCATGAGGATCCATGAGGATCCACGAGGATCCACTAGGATCCAAGGATCCATGAGGATCCACGAGGATCCACGAGGATCCAAGGATCCACGAGGATCCAAGGATCCATGAGGATCCACGAGGATCCAAGGATCCATGAGGATCCAAGGATCCGCTTTTTCCCCCTTGCGTTCGTCCCACATTTCTCTGCCATTTTTAATGTTAAAGAGCTCGGATTGGTTTTAAAATGTAGCCAAGATGTAGGGCTACAACTTAACAGAGTCCGATTTTTTGATTTCTCTCTAGTTCATTTTTTATAGAACTTTTGCGTCACGATATGAAATTAGTGGGATGTAAGATCTCAAACATTTTCTCGTCATCTGAAGTCAATTATGAAATCGAAAAATCGGTTTCTGATAGGCTGTAGTGTCAAATCTTAGCTATGATTTAAAACAAACCCGAGCTTTCTAGCTCTCAAAATGGCGGAGAAATCTGGGATGCAAGAAAACGTAAAAGTAAAAAATCTCATTTTGAGAAAAACGCAAAATACTTTTTACAAGCGTATTTCATAATTATTCATTGAATAATAATGTTTTTTATCATCTCAAACAATGAAAGACACTTTGATTTTACTATAGCTGAAGATATTACAATAAAAATTTATTAGCTAGCTCATCTAATTAAAAGAAATATGTTGTATCGTTACAGATTGAAATGTGCAAAAAATTGAATTTTTGGAAAGATGTCGTTTTTCTTGAATAGAGGTTTTCAGAAAAATCTCGGTAAAACCGTTAAAATCCATCGTAAACAGAATAGATTATGGTGCATTCGATAGCTTAAGTGATGCTCTATCACATGCACTATCAAACAAAAAATTGACCTTTTTTGGGTGGAGGGTAGTCCTTAATATTACGAAAGCTTGAATAATACGATACATACAAAATATGTTTTCAGATTGTTATTCGTCACATGAAATTCGATTGGCTATCCATGTATCGATTTCTAAAGGGTGCCAAGAAGACTGAAACTTTCGAACAACTATGTCTTGTATTTTCTAATTGAAATGAGAATATGATTAAGTGTCAACACGAAAATAAATTTATGAAGAAAGTTTTCTGATTCTTTTTACAAATTTCCTACTTATGTTATTCGTGTCTCATTGAGTCATGATCGGTTGCCATAAAAATATTTCTTTTCTGTTCTGTCACATGAGACATCCAAATAGGTGTCGGTATTTGACGTTATTTACTAAATTTTTGCTTCGCGAACATTTTGCTTCACAGATCTGTTGTATGTACTGTCTATGGCTCGTAGAAGAGATTACTTTCGTAAGGGGTATCTTAGAATTCGCGCAGAATGTGGGCATGGCGCTGTATTCGTGATTGAGATTTTCTAATAACAATATGTTTCTATTTTGCACAATTGATTCGAGTTGTATAATAAAATATGAATATTTTCAGAAATTATAATACAAATTTTTCAATCGACGCTTCGAGATATTAACTGATATAAATCTGTTTTTTCGAAAAGTATATAAACGAAAGATCACCTTGATTACATTCTTACTAAAGGCAACGATATTAATTACTAGAAATTCTTTTGTATACAGATAAAATATCTCTGTAATTCTGACATTTGATTATAAAGGGTGTACCAGAAGTTCTGAGGAAATTTTAAAATGTATCGTTCTCGCGTATAACAAAAGCAAACTCTTTGAAACTTTGGTAGATTATTGTACGTACTTAGTACTACTTAACTACAAAGTTTCAGATATATAGCTCGTACCATTCATGAGAACTAGCAGCAACACTACCACGCAGTATTTGTCCAATTTTCCTATATTTCCGGTCTGCCAAAATGTTTATATCTCGGCTTAGGCAGATGATAAAATCTTGAATTTTTTTTCGAATGATGCGGCGTGAAGAGCTCTACAAAAAGTGTAATAACAAGTTATTATTGACTAGTGTTAATGGTTTCTGTCATACTCAAAATGAAAAAAACTACATGGTAGTCCTACTTCTCACTATACTATGCGTGATAAAAAATGTTTTCAAGACTTTTTTATTTTGCATGTATTTTAGCTTGAGAAAATGACAAGATCTTGATTCTTTTGTTAAAATATGCACTGTCGACAGCTCTGCAGCAACTGTATGACCGAATCCGTACTGAAAAACAAAAAAGGCTTTCAAACGTTTTTTTTATTGTGCACAATATGATGAGAAGTAGGACTACCATGTAGATGTTTCATTTTGAGTATGTCAGAAACCATTAATACTAATCAATAATAACTTGTTATTACACTTTTTGTAGAGCTTTTCACGCCGCATCTTTCGAAAAAAAATTCAAGATTTTATTATCTGCCTACGCCGAGTATAGACAAAATTAAAACATGTTGTATATACGAAATACGATGAGGAAAATTGAAAAAATAGTACATGATAGTGTTGTTACTGGTTCTCATTAATAGTACAAGCTATAGGTCTGATACTTTGTCGCTATTTAGTACTAAGCATGTACAATACTACCCGAAAGTTTGGAAGAGTTTGCTTTTGTTATACGCGAGAACGATACATTTTAAAATTTCCTCAGAACTTCTGGAACACCCTTTATATATATTTTTGTTTTCATTGACGAATTTACGCTGTTCTTGAATTTACAAAAGATATCATTTCTCCTTCGAACTTTTACTCTTTATTTGGGTATATCGTTTTTACAATATAAACTAACCAAATGGAATTCTATGAGAACAATGAACTCGACGATGAGTCTTATGATTCATCTGCCAGTGATGATACTAGCGAGAGTGATTTCGATTTCGATTCTGACGAGCTAGTCGATAATTTAGATGAACTTGAACTTTCTGTTGAAGATTTGGATCTACATGCAGAGAAGCTTGATTCGATCAATAAAAGTTACATCAGGGATAGCGGCATTACCTCAATCTCTCTCAAAGAGCGAACTCCATTTTCATTCTTTAGGACCTATTTTTAACTGAAGAAATTTTAAACCTGATCACTGATCAAACAAACATTTATGGAAAAGGAAAGGAACGAAATAAAAATCAGAAGAAAACAAGTAACTGGAAGGATGTGAGCAAAAAAGAGATTGAATTGTTTCTCGGGTTGATTATCCTAATGGGTATCAATAGCCTGTCAAATATGAAACTTTATTGGAGTAAAGATATGGTACTCCATAATACATTTATTTCTTCTATCATGTCATGAAATCGTTTTGTTCAAATTTTTTATAATATACATTTGGCGGATAACTCATTGGAACCAAAACGAAAGTCCAAAGACTACAGTAAAATTTCCAAAAAAATTATAGCCTTGGCCGCTATGGTACAATTGACGAACGTGTGATAAAATTCAAGAGAAGATCAAGCCTCAAGCAATATTTGCCTAAAAAACCAATAAAAAGAGGGTTACAAAGTTTGGTGCTTAAAGGGTGATCCAGAAGTCCTGACTCGATTTATATAATTAATTTTTTTATATTAAAACACATATTTAAAAATTTGTCCCTAGGATAAAATGATGAAATAAAAGACGCTCTACAAAACAGTATTTGACTGATCCATCCTGACTCGTATAGTACGAAAGTTATAAGTTTAGGAATATGCATCACAAAAAATAAAAATTAACCGTGAACCCAGTCTTAATATTTTCGTTATAACTTTTGTTTCTTGGGTTTTCCAGAACAAATTTTATTTTCAATAGAAGCGCTGTGGAATTCTCTACAAAATTATACTTAAACTTTAACTCCAGAACTTCAATCAAGAAAACTAAGCAAACTATAAAGGCAACAAAAAAATGAAAACTTTGTAAATTTGGCATTTTTTTTCGACTTCAACTTTTTCTTTTGCAATTATATCCATAAAAAGCGTAGCAAAAGTAAAAACTCAGTTGAATTTGGTACTTTTGAATGTGCTCTTTCTCATGGTCTATAGAAAATTGTTTTTAGAAAAAATAGCGTGCTTGAGAACCAACTTTCAAAAATATGTCAAAAATCGACAACCTAGTTTTCGACACAGCACTCAGTAAAGAACGAAAAACCTGATCGAAGTTTTGATGTTGTAGTTAGGTAGAGACGAACAACCACTTCTAATCAAAACAAAACAAATCTAACCGTAAAATCTTTTGTTTGGATGAAGTTATGGAACTTTTATTGAAAGCACCGATATAGAGATCGAGTTTATGGTTAATTTTTATTTTTTGTGATGCATATTCCTAAACTTATAACTTTCGTACTATATGAGTCAGGATGGATCAATCAAATGCTGTTTTGTAGAGCGTCTTTTACTTCATCGTTTTATCCTAGGGACAAATTTTTAAATATGTGTTTTAAAATAAAAAAATTAATTATATAAATCGAGCCAGGACTTCTGGACCACCCTTTATGTGATTCAATTACTGATTATTTATTCAACTATCAAATCTATTTCGGAAAAGAGCAAACCAGTGAAAATAGAACACCTTTGGGCGAACGTGTTGTTTTCGATCTTATATCCGGTCATAACTTCCAAGGAAAACATCTATATTTCGATAGTTTGTTCACTTGTCTTAGATTATTCGAAAAGCTGAAGCAACAGAGCATAAAAGCTTGTGGAACTATCAGACCAGATCGAGCAGGTATTTCATTAGATTTTACCAAGAAGAATACAGTGGAACGAGTAGATTGCAAATCAATGACCACATCGAACAGCATTGTTTTCATATGGATGAACACCAAACAGGTTGTTTTGGCTTTGAATTATCATGACAACGAAATTGTTTCGATTTTCCGTCGTTTGCATAATGGTCAACACACTACGATTGCCTGTCCGAAAGCAGTAAAAGATTACAATCAGTTTTCACATAGAGTTGATCGATTCAGTCAAAGAATCTCGTGCTACAATCTGGATCGCAAGTCCAAGAGGAACTGATAGAGAATGTTTATTTATTTACTAAATGCATCTATTTCCAATTCATTCATTTGTTATAATCTGTTAGTTCAACATAAATTAACATACTTGAACTACATCGTTTCATTGGCGAAGTCTCTTTGTTCTGGCAGTGAACGAATAAGTCTAGATTAACATCACAAAAAACTGTCCTCAACCTTGATAACGAAATGCATTTGCCTGTGACAGCAAAACGAAGAGGGTGTGCTTATTGTAGCACTAAAGAAGCAGACTTTCGATCCAACATCGAGTGTTTTACTTGCAAATTGCCACTTTGTTTAAAAGATGAAAGAAATTGTTTTTTCAATTATCATAAGATTTTTATGTAGCTATTTTGAATTAAACTGAAATAAAACAGCTACAAAATATGTTTTCCGATTAAAAAAATTCGGTCCTCAAAGGGTTAAGATGAGTTTGTGACAGTTGTTTTTTTTGTAATAATTCTTGTTTTTTTAATCGATTTTCTCTATGCTTAAACCATAACCTTGAATAAGCAATCTATATAAAAAATATTCTTGGCAAAGTCAACACGATTTTGAATGACAATCTTGCAGGTTCAAAATGGTTTTGAAAGTTTCCAAAAAGAGTTTTAGATTTATTTTATTATTCAATTAAGTTTGAAAACGTATGTAATGGTCGTAATCAACACACTGAAATCTTCTAGTTCATATATCGATCATAAACTGAAAATGCTAAAAGTGATTTAGACTGGCGCAGTTTTTTCTTTATTTAGCGGTCTAAAAAAAATCAAAGTATTAGATGAAAAATATGATAATTGATAAAATTCATCTTGGATTTTTTAAATCGAAGAAGCGAGAAATAAGTAGTCTTACAATGTCTTTACTGTATTCGCATCTATTTCTGAGATTAGCACTAGTAATAACTGATTTAATTTAAAAGACTCAGCTTTTCTCCTTGATTGTTTTTTGTAGCATTTTTCGTTATATGATTTTGTATTGTTACTATGTATTATCTTTGGTATTTTGTTTGTGTTTATTTAAAAATGCAGAGTCTAGATGTACGTTATATTCATAAAGAAAATGAAACGCATCAGCGATTGTACTGTACGTTATTGATATTAAGTCGAAACTACATGCCCAAGTTTTCTTGATACGCATCGTTCACATCAATGTCTAAGAAGCAAGAATTAAGATCTACGAACTGAACGTGTTCTGCAGGTTGATCCTAGGATAGAATGTTGAGATTTATTATTTATTCCCTCATATTTATTTGGAGAGAAAATGAGTGAAGAATGATGTATGAACAATACGTGAGTAAAAGTATTCATACATGCAAACGGAAAAGAGAAAAGAAAAAAAAATATAAGGAAGATTAAAATAAAACTGATGGATCATTACCCGTCAAAGATTCGTCTTTGTAACGTAGAACATTAGCACATCGTCAAAAACACACCAATACTTAGACCGTTACCGTTCCCATCAACGACATCCATTCGATTATCGCTGTTGAAATCACCAACGGCAACCGAAAATGGACCAGTACCAGTTGAAAACGTCATTTGGGTTGCAAAATTTCCGTTGCCATATCCAAGAAGAATACTAAGAGTATTACTATTTATATTGGCAACAGCTATGTCCAGTTGACTATCACCGTTGAAATCAGAAACGGCGACCGAAAACGGACCACTGCCAACTGCAAATGTCGTTTGCGCTTGAAAAGTTCCATTGCCATTTCCAAGAAGAATACTCACAGTATTTGCACCCTGATTGGCAACAGCAATATCCAGTCGGTTATCGCTGTTGAAATCACCAACAGCAACCGAATAAGGAGAGGAACCAGTTGAAAATGTCAATTGTGCTCGAAATGTTCCATCACCATTTCCAAGAAGAATACTTAGAGTATTACTATACATATTGACAACAGCAATGTCCAGTCGATTATCGCTGTTGAAATCAGCAACGGCGACTGCATATGGATATGAACCAGTTGAAAACGTCGTTTGCGCCTGAAAATTTCCATTGCCATATCCAAGAAAAATACCGACATTGTTACTGTCTGCATTAGCAACGGCGATATCCAATTGATTGTCACTGTTGAAATCAGCAGCAACAATTGAATATGAAGCAGAACCTGTTGGAAACGTCGTCATTGCTTTGAAAGTTCCATTACCATTTCCAAGTAGGATACCAAAATAGGTGCCGTACCTGTCGCAAAGAGCAATATCCAGCAGATTATCTTTATTAAAATCACCAACAGCAACCATGTATGGGGAAGAGAGAGAATTCGCAGAAGACGTAATTTGCGCTGCAAAAACTCCATTCCCATATCCAAGAAAAATACCCACACTGCCACCACCGGCATTACCAACAGCAATATCTAGTCGATTGTCATTATTAAAATCACCAACGGCAACCATGTCCGGATAAGTGCCAGCTGCATATGATACCATCGGTGCAAGCGTAAAGTTGCATACTTTAGCTAGAAATAAGGAAATAGTGACATGAAGAGTATCCACCCATAAGTAGTCTATATATGCCAAATGTATCATCTTACACATATTAAAAGTCTATTTTAGAATTTCACTATATTGTTACAAGATATTTCCCGCATTGAAAACACACTGACTTATCAAGGAAATGAGAGATCAGTAACAAAGATCCGCGAGGCAGCTGAAAAGCCACTCCGCCCTGCAACCTTCAACTCGCCACTGTCCTAGACAGCTTCGTCTAGCATGACTAAGAACTTAGCGTAAGAACCAATACTATTAGGTGATATTTATTACCACATCTTTGAATATGAGTAAATTCTGAGTCTTTTTACAGGTCTTTTCACGAACGTCTAATAAAGAATAACTGTTGCTATGAACAGTTGCATAAATATCCTATGATACATGTAGTAGAAGAATAGAGAAAACTAACGAATACGGACATTCGAAAAGTCTTCTATTTAAAAAATGAAGTATTTCCACCTTCTTACAGCCTGAAGTGCTGGTTTTTTGCCTAATCACATATATTTCCTTATGGTTATAAACAAAAACTATGAATGGTGCTGAAAGATTTTATGACTGTTCGTGTAAACAGAACTATGATATTTTCCATTATTCTAACAATAAGTCCTATTTTGAAAAGATAAAATCTTTCAACACTACTCCATAAAACTATTTAAGTAGAAATCTTGATTGTTTTTCATTATGACCAGAAAACTTCGATTATTCATACAACAAACCAATTTTACGCAAATAATCCGACTTGAATTAATTTTTCTCCATTTATCGGTTGGAAAAATAGTCTTCTTTTCACGATTGTAATCCATTATTACGAATATAAATCAAATTTTCGGTCGAAATTATTAGTTAAAACCTAAATAAAGGTTTGAGAATTTTGATTATAATTGATTGTAATATGGACTCTCGTACAGAATAATTAGGCTTCTGATTAGTTTATGATTTTGGGATATCAAATTTTTAATAGATTTCAATCACCAAATCTTTCAGTAGGTATTCATAATTTTTATTCGTAGCCATGAAAGCTCCAAGGAAATTCTTAGATGCTATCTATTTAGAATTAAATTTAAGGTGTAATTTATTTAAGCGGTTTTAAGAGTACGATCAGCATGTATTGCCAATCATGTAAATGAGAATAATGAACTGAACCGAATACTTGCACGTATGTACGCATATGTTCTCATCTATACTTACCATTATTTAGACTTTGCCGCCACCAATGTCACATTCAAAAATATGTGCAGCAAGATCAATAAATATGGTTAGAGGATAGGCATGTATCACCAAGAACAAGCTCTTAGGAAGACGGGGAAATCATCAAGACCACTTACAATTACTTCTTCCTGAGTTATAGCCATTTTACTGAAATTTTAGCCTATAGTAGGATATACACAAACAAATCGAATGATGGTTTTTCGACCTGAAATTCCGGTCAAAGATAAGCCTACTGGTAGCTAGAATGCTCTGCAATTTTCAGCACAAAAGAATATTTCTTTCACGAGATATTGAATTTCGAAAAAAGCGAGATTCTCGCATCTTTCGTAAAATATGTGTGGCTTTTGAAAATTCAGTATCTTGTGAAAGAAACATTCTTTTGTGCTGAAAATTGCAGAGTATTCTACTTACAAGTAGGCTTATCTTTGACCGAAATTTCAGATCGAAAAACCATCCTTCGATTTGTTTGTGTATACCCTACTATAGGCTAAAATTTCAGTAAAATGACTATAACTCAGGAAGAAAGGCCTATGGGCCCTTATCCTTTTGGAGTTTTCTATATCTTACTAAGGTCTACATTACGCAAAAAGTCCGAATTCAAAAGCGGCGAATCACTTGGGGTACCTTCCACAATGGGCAACTAAGCGGACATGATCTCAAGTTCAATTTTCCAAAGTTCAAATATTGGAATGAATACGTCTATGGTTAGTCTATCTTACTCTAAAACTAGATTTCCAGAAATCAAGTCGAACCCTGGAAAAGCCCATCGTTAAAAAGTGTCTTCATAAACCGGTAATTATACAGAGATGATTTCTTTTATAAACTTACCAAGATATTTTAAAATGAAAAACTATCTGGAGCTAATGATTAGTCTATAAGCTTCATTGTGTGAAAAAATTATTTCGATCGAACTACAAATGGAGTAGAAAAAAAGTGATTACTGGGTCGAAAGTAGGTCGAAAAATCGGTCATACAGTATTTTGTAATCCCTCAATATAATTTACGTCCGATTGAGCTCAAACTTTCATCAATTAATTTCCTACATACGATCTATCGTTGGCCACAGCGCGAACTTGTACCACTGAACACAAACAGAGATAGTGACTTCCCAAAGGTCCGAATTTCTGCTCCGAAATCGTTAATTTGACGACTACAGAGACATTTTTTAAAAAACCAAGGTGATATTCAGATTCAGCTCGTCGAGCTGCATCGAATCATATATAACTGTAAGTACTTCTCGAAAAAAAAATATGGGTTCTGTGTCCAACAAGGTTCTAAGGACATGCCTTTCCGTATTTTTTAAATCCTCAACACAGTTTACATCGAATTGATCTCAAACTTTTCCTAACTATTCTTCCAGGTCTAGTATATCGTTGACCATAGCACGACTTCGCACGGATGAGCTTAGCCGGTGCTATGAGTCTCCTAAAAAATGAGGTTTTATGCCCCCGAATCCTTATTTTTTAAAACAAGGCATTATTTTAATGCAAAACTAAGGAGATATTTGGAACCAGCTCGCTGAACTGCATCTATCGATATATAATAAAAACCATCTTTTTGAAAAAACTTTTTTGACCTTTATGCAGGGAAAGCTCAGAAAAAAGTCATCTCCGTTTTTTTCTTTAAATACGCATCTTAGCGAAAGATCAAGGTGATATTCGGAATCAGCAGCTAAAACCGCGTCGAATGGTCTACAAAACGATACATTCTCTAATAAAAAATTATTTTCGAGAAATGTGGCTGGGGTCCCGCACAGGCTTTTTTGAACAAAAACTTTTTTTCAAAAACTGGTTTATTCTGTTTAGAATGATATTCTAAGTGATGTGTAATCCCTTCTAAGTTATACAAATCCATTTTCAAGCAAAAAAGTTACATGTCTGCCTGGCATGCGAAAGTTGCCCACTGTGCCTCCCTCGTAAGTACATTGTACTTAGATACAAATACTTAGTACATATGTTAAGTAGAAAGTAAATGTACTTGCACTTGTCCAGTCTCTGGGGCACATGTGAAAGATAACGTATACAAAACTGTTATCCAACACACGACTGAATTAAAAAAAGAGAATCAAAAAGCTTTTGTAGAGATTTTTCAAATATTTTAAGAATGATGGATTTATGTAATTCGACTGATCGTAATCAATTTGAACATTTGTGATAAACTAAATTATATGAAACAAACTTTAAAGAGCATACTAACATGTTATAAAAAAATCAATTAACTCTTTCCGGTCGGCTATTCGAAGATAGCAAGCAAAAAATTTTACTTCTATATATTCCTTATCTTTTAGATGTGGAGGCTGCTGAATTTCATCTAGGAGTTTAAAGAAATGTCATTAAGTCGTATGCCAACACGTTGTCTTTCGGCAACATCCAAACATAAGGTAAAAAAGGTTGGAAAAAGTCAATTATTTTTCCTCGATAGAAGCCCAATAATTTGGCATTACGTTTACCTCAAACTGTCAAAAGAAAGCATATTTTGTTCATTTGTCCATCTCTTATGGCCTTAAGGTGAGATATATTCCAATAATACTCAAAAACTGATCAAAATAAAACCAATTTTCTTTAGAGAAGCTCATAAATTCAGTGAGATTCTAACAAGATTCGCAATGTTTTATGATAGTCCGAATAAGAATACTATAATATGCTGTAAATCTTATTAGAATCTCACTGAATTTATGAGCTACTCTAAAGAAAATTGGTTTTATTTTGATCAGTTTTTGAATATTATTGGGATATCTCCTCTTAAGGCTGTAAGAAATGAATAACTGAACAAAATATGCTTTCTTTTGACAGTTTGAGCTAAACGTAATGCCAAATTATTGGACTTTTATTGACGAAAAATAATTGACTTTTTCCAACTTTTTATACACTTATGTTCGGATGTTGCCAAAACACAACGTATTGACATTCTGTTCTTCAAGTATGCTGAATAATTTATCTTGTTGGTCTAATAGATAATGGATCTGGAGCGGAAAACTCACCACTAGTTACTTGTCGCATTGAATGCTCAGACAAATGGAAAACAGATCATTTCGACTCGATGACACTATTGGGTCTTGGCGAGAAAATTCATCCCTCTCGTCAATAATAGCTTTCTTCTTCCGTCCGAAGGCATATGTTTGCGCCAAAATATGTGTAGTTAATTATCAAATCACTTAAGGAATTATATCTCATCACTTAAAGACAAATCCCAGGTTGATATTGGCAAAATGTTGCTGAATGGCAACATCCGGCCAGAAAGGGTTAAGGATGCATATATATCATAGAATTTTATAGCATGCGCTTCAACCATATGTATAATTCAATTAAGAATATATTAAGTCTGGTTCACTTTTAGAAAATGATGAGAATCGAAATCAATGTATCCTAATTTCAGCTGACAACAATCAAACTGATCTTCACCTGATGAGTCTCCTCTACATAGACATGTAGCGTTCTAGAGAATTATGTGATAACATTCGCATTGTATTTTGACCAAGACTATACGGAAGGACCTCTGCAATGCGGTAGAACACGAGTTTTGCATTCAATATCAAGTATTTTTCGAGAATATGGTGCTCTCTACTTTAGAAAAAGATGTGCAAAACGATGTATTGATGAGTATTACCTTGTTCTGAGTCAAATATGAAATATTTTGATAACAGTTCTATGATTTCTAAGAAAAAAAATGCTAACTCACACTATATCGCATCGAAATCTTAGAAAATTGACGAGAACCTTTTTCTCATGGATCATTTATTATGTAAACGACTTTACTTGTGGTTGTCGATGTGGTCGTTGTTGTGGTTGTGGTTTTTGTTGTCGTTGTTGACGTGGTGGTCGTTGATGTTGTTGATGATGTTGATGTTGTCATTGTTGACGTGGTGGTCGTTGATGTTGTTGATGATGTTGATGTTGATGTTGATGT
The DNA here is from genome assembly GCA_022393335.1 of Macrotrachela quadricornifera. Taxonomy (NCBI): domain Eukaryota; kingdom Metazoa; phylum Rotifera; class Eurotatoria; order Philodinida; family Philodinidae; genus Macrotrachela; species Macrotrachela quadricornifera. Next base: position 2,086,655 of record JAJEKB010021442.1, on the reverse strand, counting down.
CGTTGTTGTTGATGTTGATGTTGATGTTGTTGATGTTGATGTTGATGATGTTGTTGATGTTGATGTTGTTGTTGATGTCGTTGTTGTTGATGTTGATGATGTTGATGATGTTGATGTTGTTGATGTTGATGTTGTTGATGTTGTCGTTGATGTTGATGTCGTTGTTGTTGATGTTGTTGACGTTGTTGATGTTGATGTTGTTGATGTCGTTGACGTTGACGTTGATGTTGTGCTTGTCGTTGTAGTTTGGGTTGTTGTTGTCGCTGAAAATGAACCAAGTACATCACGCTAACGAGGCTATTTCATTGTGATTCGTTAGTCATTTATGTTGTATTTATAGATTTTGTTTTACAAAATTACCATCTATATTATTATTAGAAATGGAAAATGAAATGGAGTCGTGATAAAAAACTGCCAAATAAGGCATTGGTTTGTGTGATTGAGATTCGAAGTCTTAAAGACATTTTTTTGACATGTAGCACGAGTTTTCGGGTATCTGCAGTATTTGATTGGAAGTAGTAGTATGGGAGTTTCATTCATATGTGTGTGCGTATATAAATCTCTACATTTATATGATCGTGTGTCGGCTTTTCAGAATTAGTATGAATCAAAAATTCTTACTAATTCGAAAAGTTTTTAAAAATCGATCTATAGTAATTTTAGAAGGTCAAGATATGATTTTAAAAATGTCCTTTGAAATATGATGATGTTGTCACTACACTCTATAGCACTTTAAAAATACACACCCATACATTCTTTCAAGGTCAACCTGTGTATCTCATGGCTATATTTTAAGGTTTTTGTAAGTCAGGTTTTATGTACGTATGACGATACAAAATACTCGATTCCATAACAAGTGATATCTTTATTAGAAATTAGATATTAACCCTTTCACCGCGATGGGACTCACCGGTGGATCCCGCTTTGCATTTCATATTCTAATCTCGAAATACGTTTTATTGAGAAAACCGCGTAAACCATAAGATGCAGCGTGAAAAGCTCTACAATCCTCATAGTAAAGCTTATCTTAATTATCTAGCTTTTGTTTTGAAAGAATATAAAACTTTGTCTGGCTTGTTTTCAAGGTTACGAAAACATCATTTTTTTCCGCACGAATGTGAAATTTCATGTTTCTTATTTGATATTTTTATCATCTAATATGATCTCGTAAAAAAGAATACTCCAAGATGCACCGTGAAGCGCTCTACAATCTACATCGTAAATTGTATTATGATTGTATACCTTTTGTTTTCAAAAAAAGCAAAATTCTGTGCGATGAATTTTTGCAACCTCAACAATTGGTCTCACACAGTTTTGCTTTTTTTTGAACAAGTAACGCTCGTCTAAAGACTCGCTCTTCTCTTTCTCGTAGAAATCGTGTTTCTAAACTACCATCAAGCTATTCACTTATAAAATTAAAAAAACCGAAGTAAGATATAAGTTCCTCAACCTCACCTGCCTTTGACCAAACTTCATAAAAACAAATGTTTTTTGTTAAAAATTTGTCGTTTATTTAAGAACTTGAGCCTGAAAAATTTTTAGAAAACTGACTTCAGTTTTGGATTCCTCGACACCGTTACCCTTCGGTCAACCCTTATAAAAAATTTTTTTTTTGCAAAAAAAGTGATCCTTTGTGTAAAAAAATGATCCTGACAAAAATTTTGAAAAACTAACATCAGATTCGGAATCCTGGACCCCGATTACCGTTTGATTAAGTTTTATAGAAAATATTAGTACAATGTTCTTTTGACCTTGTGCGGACATACAAGCAAGGAATCAAGCAGACAATTTATGTTTGCAAGACTCTTCTCTACGAGAAAGAGAATAATAATCAGCAATGGTGTTCATCATCCACCACGATGAAATCATCATTTCGTGAAAAAACACCGATTCTCGATGAAAAATACCAAACCTCACCAATTCCTAACATCAATTGATCAATGCTGATACCACATGATCACCAAACAGACTTCAGATTCGAAGTCCCCGCATTGAAATCCCTCTAGAAATGCCTTTTTCGAAAAATCGGTTTTTGATGTTTTTTTGACCCTGCGGACAGACAAGCAAACAAACAATTTATGTTTACTGGGCTCTTCTCTACGAGAAAGAGAATATAAAAGGTATACAATCGAAACAAGCTTTACGATGTAGATTGTACAACGTTTCACGCTGCATCTTGTGGTATATTTTGTTTTCTAATAAAATGAATTTAGAAATGTTACGTTCTATGGAAATTGAATCGCAATGAAAGGGTTAATTCTTCTTCTCTCTGTTACATATTCTGCAGTTGTGCTCACATTCGATGCCACATCATACAGATGGTCAGATTCGATATGATCTGATTTGGATGATCATGCGCACTCTTTGTCTGTCTTTTCTCCTTCAAGTACTGCGAAAGAGTTGCATCAAGATAGAGGTAATAACCCACAGTAATCAAAATAATGGCTGATATTTATGCTCTATGTATCACTAAGTCGTAGAGTCCTGCAGGACAAATGGGACTGTCCTAACAAAAACTTCGGAACGTGACACACGAGATTGAGATAGTTCGAAAAATTTCTGGGCTGAACGATCGGGATCGGGATAACTCGAGAGAAACCAAGTGTCCCGAAATTTTTGAACTTCTACATTAAAATTCGTTGTAGACTTGAAATTTTCTATTTTCAGTAAAAGTTTAAATATTTATATAAACAGTGTGAAAAGGAAAAAATATTACCAACCCGAAACCAATCCATAAATTATATTCATTTTTCCCATCAAATGAACCATTTTATTCCAATATTCAGCATGTAGAGTCCTGCACAGGTTCAACTTTTCGAACCCGCACGCGAGTCGATCAGGTCGAATTGCAGGACTCTAATGAGAGGTGAGGGTGACGACGAGGTCGACGTATCAGTGTAGTGCATTTTAAACTGATTTTTTATTGCTCATAGTCCTAATGAACAGTCGTAGGTAAGAGAATGTGACGAGAATAAATATCACAGGAGCATCTTTCCGGAAAATAACAGTCGTGAACTCTCTTTCGGCATCATTGATTTAGATTAGGCATAAGCGAGACCAGTTTCTGACTTTGGTTTCAGCCAGAAAAAATTCTGGTCCAAATCCCAGTTCCGATCCTAGTGATTTTAGTTTTTCGTAGGAATGCAGCAAACCCAAAGCCTTGAAATTTGGTATCATATGCTTTGCAGAGATATGCACCGCGCGAGTGGGGACGGAGCGCCCGCCTTCGCTTCACTTCTAAATCGGCCGCCAGACGTAGGATCCGGTGGGGCTGCCTAGATCCCTATTTTTGTCCCGAATCCGATCCCACCAGACCATAGCCAGGCGATCGCGCTTAGCTCGTATTAGCTGCTAAAATTTTTTTAAGCCGAGTCACAGAAACCAAAGTCAATTTTAATGTCCTCAGGCGTTATCTGTGTGTTTTTTGTGTTTAGTTAGAAGTGAAAAAGCAAAGCGGCATTAATAGAATGATTCTTCTTAAAAGGAAATCAAATGTCATTAGATTCTGCTGCAAACAATTTTTTATTGTCGGAACATCTTAGTTTTCTAATACACGTTATAGATTACGCCATAGATCCTTTTCTTGTTTCTTTCTATAGCCTTTTCGTCACACATACTAGATATATTATTCGTTTCGATTATCTATTTCTCTGACATAGTATATTATTCTATCTGTGTAAAGTTTTGTCCGTCCATCTTGTCACTATGGTATTTATTCCTCTTTTGTGTTTCTATTTTTTTGTACAGACATTAATATCTCGAACTTTGTTGAATTTTATCGACACAACCATAAAATTCAAATTCGTCCTGTACTAGCATTTACCGTAATTCAAAGGATGATCCAAAAGTCTTGATCGTTCTTAGAAACATTACTCATTCGCCGTTATCACAAATTCAAAAACGCTCAAAATTGGATATCTAACCTCTTGCAACTAGATGGATACTACCTTAAATTTTCAAATACTTAATCCTTATCATAGAGAAGGTAAATAGGTTTGTATGATAGAGAAAATTTTTTCTCATGTTCGAAAAAAAGTCAAAACAATTTTTCTTCGAAAGAAATGTCTAGAATAATTGTTTTTTACTATTAATACTATAACCAACAACAGAGTATTTTTTCAATGTTTTTATAGACCATTACAGACATCGTTGTTAATAAAATAGCCTTCTATTCACTTTTTGCAAGTTCACTAGCAATATTACTTGATGACCACTTTTGATGTAAACGCTGAAAAGTTAAAATTTTTTATTTAAGTTTTTATGTTTACGAGGCTTTAATATTTAATAGAAGTGATGAAATCTATATATATAAAGAAGAATGCCTGTCTGTCTGTCTGTTTGTTTGTTTGTTTGTTTGTTTGTTTGTTCGCTATGCATTCAGTCCCTGTAAAAGCTACGACCACCAAACTTTCCATGGTGCCTCCCCAAGCCCAGAAGAAGGTCATAGCAGGGTCACCCACCGGGGGGTGTGAGTTTGGGGTGTGGGTGTGGGTGTGAGTGAGGGGTGTGGGTGGAATCTCACCCAGATAGTATTGTCTTAACTAAGACTACCAAACTTTCCGTGGTGATTTTTCTGAGTTCAGTGGTTGTTTTTTAGAGTGTTGTTAGCATTAATAGGAGTACTATGATAGTGTTTGGGGGAAGTTTCCCCCAATTTATATGGCAATGAAAGTTGTACGAATTTTTCAGAAATTTAGCGACTTTTGTTATGATTCTAAGATGAATCATTTTGTATCGATGGTTGTTTGGTTTAAATGTGTAATTGGAATGTTTGTAATAGGTCATAAGAGAAAAAAATGTATACAAGCGTTTCCTTGATTCACAACGATGACGTATCTATATATTTAAGGAAGAACATTTGTCTGTTCGCTATGCATTCAGTCCGTGCGATAGCTAGCGTCACAAAAGTTTCTACACTACTTCTTTAGCTTCTGAGGAAAGTCATCGTGGGTTAGAACCACCAAACGGGGTGCATGGAAGGAGGTGGGTGAAATTTCATCGTGATCAATACAGATCGAGATTATTATGAGTCTGTTCGCTATGTATTTAGTCATCGTGAGAGATAGCGTCACGGAACTATCCGCATCAGTTCCTTGAGTGCTAAGGAAAGTCAGCTGAGTGATTGGTGGTGAGAAAGGGAGGCGTGCGTGAAACTTCATCCAAGTCGTAAGAGACCGTGATTTTAATCACTTTCTAATCAAATGACGCAGTTCAATGTAAATTTGAAAGTGATCGTGTCCAGAGTGAATGCGAGTGAGCATGTCAGCTTGAGCCCGATGAGAAGAGTCCTGTTGAAGATGCCTGATGCACGGTGGGAAATGGTCTGTGAAAGATACCCCAAGCACGGCGGGAAAAGCTCTGTGAAAGATGCTCCACGCACGGCGGGAAAAACTCTGTAGCAGAGGTTCCAGGTACAGTGAAAAAAGTCCTGTGAAAGAGGTATCACATACGGCGAGAAGAGTCCAATGGCGAACTCCTAACGCATAGCAGGAACAATCCTGTTAAAGATGCCTGACGCATGCCGGTAAAAGTCCGGTCCAAGAGGTTTCAGATGTGACACAAAAATTTCTGTTGCAGATGGTTCACCCACAGGAGAAACAGCCCTATAAAAGACGTGTTACGTACAGCAGAAAAAGTCGAATTGAAGATGCAAAACTTCAACCATATTCTCTTTGCAGCGGGTACCTCCGCTAGTTAATAAATAAAGACATAAATTATTAAATGTCGGAAAAACGATCGCAAAATGAGAATTTGTTGAGAAAAATTTGTCGAACATGGATAGTGGACAATGGTCATATGTTAATATACATCCAGTCAGAGAAAGATATTTAAATGAAGATACTATTAACATCTAATTAATCTTAAGATATAATTTGATCAGTTATAATTTACTTAATATTTTCTCAATCTGATGGCTTTCTTTTTATGTGGAGAAAAAGTTCTCTAGATATTACGAAGCAGTCGCCGAACGGCCGATCCGCTACTGCATTAAGGTTTGCATCGACTTCCGCGCCGCCACCGCCTCATTTTTAGGCGCGGTGCACACCTCTGATGCTTTGGATTTGAGAATTAGATTTCAATTTGATTTGGATTTAGAGTTTAAGTTTTGGCTTGGATCCGAAAAGTTAGATTTGGATTTTGTTTGAATTTGGTTTCAAATGATTCAAATGACCAAATTCAAATCTAAACTTCCGCATTCAAACCAATGCCTAAGTTTCAAATCCAAATCAAATAGCAAGGAATCTTGATCTTAAATCCCAATCCACTCGAGATTTGTTGCATTCCAATTTTTTTAGGTTTCGATATCAGCCCAGAGAAAACTAAACTAATTCAGAAATCATTAGTATCATAGCTATAATAATTCTTTAATAGTCATTTTTCGGATTTATTTAGTCGATGACGTGCGCTTTTTCGTCGTGTTTTTCTTGAACTATGTTCTGATTTATATGATTTACATAATAATTTGATTAAAAGCATACAATATTTTACTATAGACTTTAGTTTAGTCCTGTTATTTTTCTCAAGATCTTGGCCTCGGTACCGATTTTGGTGGTCGGAGCCGAAACCAGGACCGAAACTGGTCGAGTATATCTATAATGATGATGTGTTTTTCTTTGTGTATCACAAGATATTTGTGTGACAATAATAAATTGATTTATGACGTACGAAAAACTATGATTGAAGAGGGGCAAAGTCAAGGATATCATATAGTCTCAGACTCAAGCTCCGATCACGATAAAATTTGTTTTTTGGTCCCGATAAAGCTTTTTTTATGATCCTGCTTCCGACTCCGCACATGTCTAGTTGATGCAATAGTCAATGTCGCCGAAAAGTAGCTTCTCCGAATTATGAAAGTGACAGCAAACAAAACTATTTTGTATAAAGTTAAAACAATAGTAGTCGGTGTTTGTCCCCTTGTAGATGAGAAATTTGCATTACATGGTAAGGTTCTTAGTTATCTCGACTTACCTTTCAGCCATATTGTTAAAATTGCGGCAAGAGCAATACCGCCAAGTAGCAAACCAATCACGAAGCAAGCTAGACAAATTTTGCATCCTGGTGGCCAACAACTGGAGATGCTCCTACTACACAAGAACAATGGTGAGAATTAATAACATTTATAGAACGAAGATTCACCCGGATTTTTTTTTGTTTTTCGATACAGATTTGGCTTCAGTATTGATATCTAACTTGTCGACTTTGTTCGCCCATACACCACTATTCATTTCAATTGGAGATTCAAATGCTCGATTCACATTCGAAAATTTTGTATATGATTGAGACGACCATATATCTCGGCTGTCGTGAGATATTGGGGAATCCAATCGATGCTGAAATGACGTAGTTGATGCATTGTATCTTGAGGTATTGAAACTGTTGTCAAAACTACCAGCTTTCTGAACCTTGTAAAGATTGATGAGGAGACTATCAGATTGTTTTTCGTGATTCTGAACAAGGAAGCGAAAATCTTATGTTTTAAAACATTTACACAATTTTTTTGTATACTCACCATCGAGATTACGCGTTTGTTTCGTGTGACAGCATAAGCTCAAACATGAAATATACAATTTCAATCTAATGCACTTTCTTAAAAAAGCTTACAAGAATTTGTTTGAAAGAATCCCTACACGATATCACGCTCTCCAAAAAAACAGTGATAAAAGAAAGCCTATTGTGCTTAATGAATAATAAAATAAAGTATTATAAAAAAATTATCATATTTTTTAATTAAAAAAAAGACATGTTCTCGGAGGCTTGTGTTCTTATTTGCTAAGTAATATATGATCATTATTATTTAGTTTGTTTTTATTATCAGCCCACTAATATTATTCTCGTTTCAATGAGCAACTGTAAAATAACGCTGCGGTATGGAAGATATCTATTTGTCCTTAACAATCGAGCCTAGAATTTAAATATGAATTATCAATGGGTATGCCAGGTCGAAAGAAAATATACACAGCTCTTAGATCTATTATCAATCAAATTCTTAAGTGTTAGAGAGTACTCTAGATTCGATTCGTTATAGCATTTTCCGGGAAATTCATTTTTGCCACAGCTCTAAAAAAAGATATAGCGGACTTAAGGTTTCACTGGCATTATGGGTCTAATCGGCGTAATCGGAAAAGGCGCTATATCGCCTATAACCCTTATAACTCCTATACTTCGTATTAACCTTGCAGCTCCTATAAGCCCTTGGGAGACATGACCTCAATCAATGTTTACGCGTATCTTCACGTTTCTGTGGCACCCTAATCGAGAGATATGCCGATTATGTCTATTATGCCTATTATGCCTATTATGCCTATTGTGCCTATTATGGATCATACCCAATTAGACTGTTCGATGAGCAAATTCAATTTCCGGAAATTTATTTGATATCCAAAATACATACGGTTTTCTGGAAAACACTATAACGCATCATATGGTACTCTAACAACAATTGATGTTCATTAACAGGTAACCATACTAGCTCAAATCAACCGTTCCAATACTATTTCAAATCTGTTAAAAAGTTAACATTTCTAGTCAAAACCATTAATTGAATTTTAGCAATTGTGATTAGAACTAAATATTTCTTTCAAGTAAAAGCAATTCGTCATTCACCAGATGGCTTTTAAATGTTTGGCAGTAATGATTCTCATCTGTAAACTTCTATAAATTACACACTCTATTTAAAATAAATGCGGAAACCTCGGATTAAAATCCGAGAGCTATGTGTACTTCAAAAAGCGAATAAGACAGATGAGTTATTCAATAATGTGTCGAATAGAGCCCGTCGGGTCTGCATCTGAAAATTTTAAGTTGATCTAGTCTAGGTAAGTTCTGAGTCTGTCAATTATTATTGATTAGAAAAAACTATTCACTATATACAATAATTCTTGCTTTGATTTTCTTTAGTTTTTGTTTATTTTCTTCAGAAAACGGTGAGTTTATTTATGAATAAGTTAGGATTTTGTATTTATTACAACGGTACTCATTATGATCCTCTTTTACCTTTTCAAGATAACCCTCAACAACCTCTACCATGCTTTGACTTAATTAACATGCATTTATAATATGAAATATAATTTGAAACAAGCTTTAATTAAAAGAGGAAATTTTTATTTATGCAGATAAATAAAGTCTTCGGAACTAACTCCTCACCACGTGTTATCTGGCAAAAAGAGGGCATCTGCACAGCATAAGGGGCACTTCCTTAGTGCGCTCAATGATGTATTTTCTTTAGACAGATTGATTAAAATCAATCTATCGTGAACTTCGTTTTTCGAGCACATAAAAATAATGTTGGTTCTATCAAAAACAAACGAATATTTTGCAGACACACTATTAAGGTATATGGCTTTTTCACGGTTTTTTGCAAGTGTGATATTGAATAAATATTAACCGTAGCATATCCATCCCTATTATTTTGCATCGTTTTATAGCTCTTAACGAGTTCTATCTACTCTGAAAGAATTGGTATTGGTAATATGGAAAACAAACAAATATCACAGTGACGCATTGTCAAGATATATGAATTTTTCATAGTCTTTCGACACTGTGATACAGAGGAAATTTCGTCCGCAACCTATTTACCCCTATAACTTAGCGTCACTTAGCAGCCCATGAAATTCTCTATATAATGGTATATGATAGTTGAAGTTTTATTTTGATTATGATAAATCTTTTCTTTATTTAAAGAAAACTAAAAAACCGTGCAATTTGCACAGGGCATAGGTAGTTTTCATAATAATCTCCCAATATAAATAGCTATCGAGTTCGGATTTTTTCCATTTGATAATTCTTTTTAGTAGCGACAAAATCATGAATCTAGAACACCCCCAAACCACTAGTCACCTGAGACATATTTAGGCACACTGGCCTAGGATACGGATTTTGTGCATTGTTGGGATCCTGTTTAGGCAACTTTCACTTAAAAAACTAGGATTTGATTCAAAACTAATATCATATTCAGAATCAGTGTTAAAACTGAGTCTATTCATATATAATTTAAATAGTTTTGAGAAAAAAGTTTTTTTTGAAAAAATCCCTGTACGTTCCCTCAGGGATGGCCTAGTGAAGAATGACAATTTTTTTCGATAACTCAGCCATTTCTTGACGGATCCTTCTCATCTTCGAACTCGACCGACATATTGATGAGACAATTGTGTGCACAAAATTTCAGCTCAATCGAATGTAATTGTGAAGAGTTATCGTGTAAACGGCCGGACACACTGACCGATTCTATATGTATACTCACTTTTTGAGTACACAAAAAACAAGTATTTGGATCGAGGAGCAGGCGGGACAAGGAAGATTTCGTCATTCAGATGGAAAAAGTATGCAAAAATAAGCGTCTAAGCCTTTTTGATGATCAATGATTTTGGTTTTTGTTGTAAATGTCCTTTGTCTAAACACATACTGTACTATAAATAATTGATAGGTACCCGTCTCACCATAAATGGGATGATCAGTCGACATGATTTTCATATATCGTCTGTAGAAGTATTTCAGTGCAAACCTGAACATAATATGGATGGAGAACACTTTAATAAACGGATATATCAAGCGTGCAGTAAATTGACAAAGGAATATAGAAGATGAGGAAATATTGAGAATTTCTATTTGAAGATTTTCTTTTTGTTTTAAAGGAGACAAGGTGAAAATATGTATTGTTCTTGATAATGCCACATGGCACTCCCAATTAACAGAAGCATCTAAACTACCGTTAAGATCTTGGACTAAAAATCAAATTCATCAATGATTGATTGATCACTCAGTGTCTGTCGATGACCAATATAGTAAACCAGAGCTTTTTGAATTAAGCCGTGTGTATACACCCGAAAAAAGTATATTGTCGATGAAACGGCAAAACAGTTTGATATTGATATTGTACGTTTACCAGTTCGTCATTGTATACTGAGTAAGTAAAAGCGAAGAAACTCGTGAATTATGTGCCTAAATTTCTCTCGCCGTCATTGTTTTTCTTTAGATCCTATGGAAATGTGCTGGGCTGAGCTAAAGAAATTCGTTCGAGATCGAAATACCACGTTTAAATCAAAAGATGTTGAAAAATTAATTTGGAATTGGTTGGATAATTGTGATTCAACATTCATATCGAATTGCATCGATCACGCACAAGTATACGAAGAAAATTTTAAAAAAGCTGCTCAGTTCATAGAACAAATCGAAGGTGAACTAAATGAAGATGATGATAATATTGATAATGACTCTGAGTTGACTGAAGATGAAAATGAAGATCAAGATCAATAACTCCAGATATTAAACAAATTGCTTCTAACTTTTATTGTTCCAGTTTTGCTGATTTTGCCTTCGTGTATTTGATAGAATATATTTCTTGATCGAACAGATTAGTTTGATTAGGACTACATACTTAAAGATAAGAAATCTAAATTTGTTTTAGCGATCAAGAAGCCATATTATAAGATAGAACACAATGAAACATCTTCATCTTGATTTACTTGGATACATCATAACAGTCATATATGTGAAATAGAAAGATTCAGCAACAATGCTCTCCCACATAAACTATAAAAGATAAAGGGTTCGCTTGAGTTTTATTATATAGAGGACGCACCAGTCTATATACTGACATAAAAAAATCATTGGGTCCCCATGTAAAGTTTTGAAGCTATCACCCAACCTTTCAGATATTCTCTGAAAAGTGGATCTGAGAAACTTACTCAAATCTTTTGTTTGCTAGAAAAAAGATGCGCTATCAAAGCGGCTATCTACTGGTGAAAACCGCAGATCTCTATCTCATTTCGTTCTCGAGATATTCAAAAAATAGTCACACGCACGGACTTGCTGGACACACTAAATCTACATTGAAAGATTTCAGCGTATGTGAAAAATATGAATAGAGAATTACTATTAATTTATTTTGTTGTAATACATTCCCTAGAAATATTGCTCCTGTCATACCAATGGTGTTTCTTCTAAGAGACAATTCAATAAGGGTCTATGTGAAGTAATTCATTTACAACTGAGCTAAATGAGTATACAACTTATCCTACTGTATTATGTTGTAATGCACCAGCTAAATGCTGAGTTCCTACATTGGAGATACGATTTTCTGCAAGATTTAACATGATGAGTGTCTGCAGTAAATAATATCAACGCCGAAAAATACGTGAAGAGTAGTCAAATTTTTCGGTATTGTGTTGTAAGGCATGAGCTAAAGATTGTGCACCTTCGTTTGAAATTTTGTCGTCCTGTAGGTTTAGGATAGTGACCGTCTGCATTGGATAATAATACCGTTGGAAGATATTAACACATTCGAGGCGATTCAGTTTTGTACAGAAATTGATCGAGATATTCGTTCCTACGAAGAATAAACTCCTAGTGAATGCACTTACTGACCTTTTCTTTTTGTTCTATCGATTTTTTTTACTATCCTTCTTTTTGTACAATTAAATAGTGAATCGAATCTCGTCTGCAGCTGTATAATCACTCAAGTTACTTTTTCGTTCTGTAATGTGTATTATACATTACGTGTGAGATAAAGATAGAAAGTTTCTAGATTTTTCTGTTGCATTCGTGTCTATTCTGCACATTGCTACTCATCAATATAAAAGTGATCAAAATTGTCAGTATTCTTGAATATTTTACATTGTCGTCAGAAGAAGTCAGTACGGAAGATAGGCTTGACTCACTAAGTGAAGTGAGTTCTTTGGATGATGATTTTGCTAGAATGCACTTCGAATCCTTAAGTTCCGATGAAGAAGTCACTGATGATGAGGCCAATTCAAACGTCTGGAGTGAAATAGAATCAGAATCTGACGGTGAATTTCTGGAAGATTATGAACTTATTGAACAAGTAACACCAACTTTCGAAGATGGTACAGTCAATCCTATCGATTGCTATCGACATTTCATCACTGACGAGATTATAAGCCTTATGGTTCTTGAAACTAATAGATGTGTAGAACAATACTTACTAACAAATAAACTTAGCAAACGATCAAAAAATCTTTAATGGGAACCAACTACTACACTGAAAACAAAAAAGGTGTTCGCCGAAACCATTTTTGAAACGAAATCGAAACCCTTTTAAGGGTTTCGTATCAATCTAAGATGCTTCCATCAGGCTTGTTAAAGGCTAAGCAATCTTTTCTGAAGGTTTCGTAGTTTTTCTACAAAACCCTCAAAAGGTTTAGAATTCGTTTCAAACTGTGAAACCCTCTAAAGGCTGCATTTGACCTAAAAAACATTTTTAAAGGGTCTTCATTTTCCACGAAACCTTTTTTTATTTCACGAAACCCTATTAGGTTTCGATGAACATCTTTTTTGTTTTCAGTGTAATGAAGAAATGCTGAAGTTCTAGGGGATAGTCATTGAGATGGGCTTAGTACAAATGCCAAAAGTAGACTACTACTGGAGCAAAAGCCAATTATATGGATCAGTAATCATTCAAAATACAATGTCGACAGACAAATTCGAATTACTTCTCAAGTTTTTGCATTTTTCTAACAATGAGAAACAGGATGCGAGCCAAGATAAACTAGCTAAGTTGAATCTACTTTTGATCCTATTGAAAGCTAGATTTAAGTCGATTTATACGCGCGGTTCTGTCACCACCGTCAATGAAACAATGGTGCCCTGGCGAGGTCGACTCTCTTTTAGACAATACGTTGCAGGCAAAACCCACAAATATGGAGTTAAAATGTATAAAGTAGCAGACATAAATGGATATACTTGGAATTGTATAATTTATACAGAAAAACAGAATCCAACGACTGGTCTTAGTCATACTCAAACAGTCATCATGCAATTATTAGAAGATCTTTTCGGATGCTATCGAACTGTGGTAGCTGATAATTTTTTACGAGTATCGATCTTGCGAAACGATTGTTAGGAAATGATACTTACCTCATTGGAACATTAAGAAGTAACCGTGTTGGATCTGGAAAAGTAATTCTTCAGAAAAAACTCAAGAAGGGTGAGATTTATGGACTTCAGAATGGCGATGATGTCAAGCTGATCAAGTGGACAGATAAAAGAGACATTCTGATGATATCTACCAAGCCATCCCATACAACTGCTCTTGTGGACATCAGAAAAATTAATCCATCTGGCGAGCGCATCGTGAAGTCACAAGTGGTGCTCGACTACAATAAAGGAAGGCAAGGTACGGATTTGTCGGATCAGCTATCTGCATACTATACATGTCTAAGACAATCTATAAAATGATATCAAAAGGTGGCGTTTGAATTGATATTTGGAACAGCAGTAGTGAATAGCTATTTGATATACAAAGAAAAATACACAAAAAACAACATAACCATTCTGCAGTTTCGTGAGAGTCTCGTGCGATCTTTACTCCTTGGTATGCCTTTCGAAAATCTGAAACCTGGTCTGAGACAACAATCGACGAGTCATTTAAAGCGGAAACTAGCTGATTATAAGCTCGAAGAAAAGGAAGGATCTGACCGTGATGTTCGAAGACAATGTGTTGGTTATTATGAAAAAAACAGAGAACATCAATCAAGAGAAGCGTGTCATTCGACAACAAAGAGAATCAAAACTTTCTGTTCTGATTGTTTTAATGAGAAGCATCATGCTATGTAATAAATCATTTTGAAAATAGCGAAGGTACAAATCAGATCATACACTACGTGCAACTTTCCGGCTAAGAATGAAAGAGAAAGAACTGTTTTTCTATTCAGTTTCTTGCTAAATTATAGTGGGGTCCATCAGTGAACCCCATTGCCTCGAATGTGTTAAGAGATATGGAAAGATCCTCGATATTATTCATAATTTGAAATACATCACCTGATAAAATGAGAGAAACAAATGAAGCATAAGAATTTTGAAGACCTCTTTTCTGCTCTAATGAAACATTTCCATAAAAAATAAAAACAACATTATTTGAGAAAATAATCTCTGAAGAAAAAAAAACATGTGAATTAATATATTTTACTCGAGTTTTCCGAGATTTCACATAACTACATATATATATAAACGCATCCTTCCGAGGCTGAGGGTGTCGCGGAAATTTTTACTACATACACATCAGCACATCTCTCTCACTGAGGGTGTTCAAAAATCGTAATTCTACATGAAAAACACATTCCGTACTGGATGAAACGCAAATGAGGAATTCGAAGATTTTCATCCAAATTTCGTCACATTCATTCAGTAAGGACTATATTTTTCATGCGGAATCACGATTTTTGAACACCCTCAGCAGAGAGATATGTGTTGAGTATTGATTTTCGAATGTCTGTCTTTTCGAGCATCCTCAGTGAGATCGATGTACTGTGTATGCGTTTCCGAATGTGTTCGTCTTTTCGCGCACCCGCATTCAGAGAAGTACTGTATGTTTTTTCATTCTTCACATCACTTATGTGAGTATTATGGTAAGGAAATTGTCATGAAGCCATTATCAGTTTGACTCCTGAAGATTTACTATGCTTTTCGGAAAACAATAATGTTGTCGGAAATATTTATAGTTTCCGGAGAGTTATTAGATTTGCTGAATATTTATTCGTGCTTCCTGGAATTTATTCATGATTACGGAAATTCATCTTTTATCTCCATTTTCTGAAATTCAATTTGGTTCCCAGGACATCATTTTTTTTTCCAAATTTCGATAATTTTCTGAAAATTCATATAGAACATCAAGTAAATGATGATCGTAACAGTACTTTCTTATAGCTTGCATGGATAAAGATGAATTGTGTTAGTTGTTGAATTCGTAAAATGCAATATTTTAGAGATGACGTATAGTACTCGTCGTTGATGCATCAATTTTGTGAATCGATTATTAACTGTGAAGTGTTTGTGATCTATTTAGTTTAGTTACAATCTTTGATTTTTCTTTTGACTTCATTATATTCTTCTTCATATACTGTATCTACCTTTTAGCTGTACCGTAGTTTTGATCATTATCATTTATCTTTTATCTTGCCGGGAAAATTTTTGATTTCTTTTTGGAATATTTTTGAGTAAACAAATAATCAGAATTTTTGATCTAATAATTGGATAAAATACTTTTTTACGTATTCATCTGGTCTTTATCGATTTAAAACAAGTTCTTTGATCCATTGTTTTGCCGAAGTGTTGAAGTACGTCTTAGAAATGAACTGAAACAGAAAGACGCCAGATCATTAGTTGATGATTGAGTCCGAATAGAGTATATCAATCAGAATTTGTATAGAAAAAGTTGCCAAGTAATAGTTATTACAAAGAACAGTATGATTTATTGAGAATTACAGTTATATAAGTAATTAACAATCTTCGAGTTGAATGTGAATGAGGAAAATCAGCATTCAATGTACTATTTAGATGATAGAATACTTTACTGTTTGTAAACAATCTCTTATTCTTATATTATCGTGACATGAATGAGTAGGAACATAAGTCTATTCCAGTTCGACTTATTGATGATATTATTTATTAGGGAGATACAATCAGTGACATGAAGATAACCGAAATTTTGCTAGCAGTTCTACATTTCAGACTACAATTTGTATTTGTATTTGCACGTTTCTGACCAAAGCTATCAAATGCTTACAACTATAAATTAAAGTTTTTCTTATTTCAAGCCAAAATTATATCGATCCTTTCGAAAGCATTCACAATCTCATTTAATCTCCAACAAATATCCATCAAGAGACCTATCGACTAAAACTACTTCATAAGTTATAAGCAAGATCTAATTAGCTGGTAATGTTGTAATTATACTTGCTCTCACTCTCCGTTCAAAATAAAGATGTGTTTTTTGTACAGAATCCGATACACATGTAAGCACAAGTAATCGACTTCGAAAGTTGAAAACGCTTCTTTGTTATAAATATTTGTCCTCTTCAAATAGTCCTTATTTTTTTATCTCGAGTCATCATTCGAACAAGAAAAACATATGACTTTGTTTGGTTGCATTTTGTCTTATCATCACAAATAGCAAGCGTGCACATTTCTATATCTGTGTTTGCACATTGCAAAGGTGATCATCATTCAAGCCTTCCCTAGTTATTCATTTTTAGTTTTTAAAAGTGCTACGTAGCCGCCTTCAATTGAGAATAATCGAATATTTTAAATAGAGACAAATTGTGTCTGATTGCAATAATGTCAGCTCAATTCAGTAAAGGAACGTTAGAAATTATTAAGTATGTCACATCTTGTTTTTCTCTTACCCATCGAATAAATGAAAATTTTTGAGTTATGCGGTTTGTCGTGTTTCAGCCAGCCATCGAATTCTACATCTCGTTCCAAAAGGCTGTTCACTTTGCTTGGTATTCTTGCCACGATTATTGTCATCGTCACGATTGTGTTAATTACTTTGTATGTCAACAGGAGAAACACTAAAGCAACAAATGAAGTACACCCAACAAGTACAACTAACTTGTCAATCCTAACGACCACAACAAACTTAAAAACTGAAACCAGCGTCATATACGGTACTGCTCTTACATTCTAAAAATAGTTTTTGAGAGATCCTATAAAGATTTTCTGGGTATGTCACTCTATGAAACCCTTTCGAGGTTTCCGAGCTCCCGAAAACTATCAAAAACAATTTAACACGCATCTGATTTTACGGGATCTCTTGCCATCAAGGAGAAGACAGCTGACATTTACGACTCGAGTGCCATTTAAATCACGAAAATCATTAAAATTCATCAATGCACCAGCATATTTGAAAGAGTATGTTCGATAGTATTCATCTAAAACTTGTTTATATATTAACACATCACTCTACATTTTGAATATAATATAAAAACAGTGATTTTACCAAAATACACATTAGAATATCACTAGTTTTTGGTAGTTTAAAATGATAGACTTCGAATTATTCTAGAACATTTCATAAAGACTTTTCTGCGTGCGATGGTCTATAAAAAGAACTAGCCTTCGAAATGAAAAACTTCAACCAAATCTGCTTGCAGTGAGACGGGCAGCAGCTAGAAATTAAGTCTTTTTGCTAATCGATTTCGATATCGTTCTCCGAAACACGTTGGTCCATAAAGCGTGCTATATGATGTGAGTATAATGAGAATATACAAGGCGATTATGTAAAATTATCCCTGATTCGTGCCGTTTTTTTTAGTCTACTATGAAGTTTCAGCATTCACGACTAGTCTAAAGTATTCATCATTTCGTTCTTGTACATTCATATTATTTACTAACTGATGATTTGTCCACAAAGAAAAATTTATGGACGTTTCAACACTGCTTTCAGTAATGTTCACCTATCGTGCTGATGAATTTTAGTCAACTGTTGGTTAGCTGACTAGCTAGGACTAAATCGAATCACTTATAATACAAAGTATTTCTATCACTAATCATTTTTTTATAAATACCAATGTTTTCAATATTCTTCGCATCGTTTTTGAAAAAATAAACAAATTTTTTCTATGTCGAAGAACAACAATACCTTTCTAATCAAGCAACTCTTGATCCTCAGGATATTGATGTAGCGCAAACTAGTTGTTCGTTCATTTTTGATCGTAAAAATCCTTGATCGATAGAAGGATTACTTCGTCCTGCTGTCTATATACGCTACTGGCACGAATCATGCCAGATTTTTCTTAGTCTCACTGAGTTCCACTCATAGACCAGATATGAAGTCGAACAGCATTCCAAATTAAATATGTTCCTCCTTGTTAGCATTTATTCATTTGCTTTTTGAGAGAAAGTTGAATGTTCACTCAACTTTACATTGTATTTTCATTATTGTTTACATTAACGTCATGCAGATAGAGAAACCGAGATCAGATGCAGTTGTAGAAGAAGATTACGTTGTTTTCTTACTAAGAACAACATATCGCAAAAGGTGCTGATAAAATCATCACATTATCGAATAAATCGAACGGTTGACTAGTTGCTCTATATGTTGTTCAGTTAAACAATTAAGTTAGAAGTGATGAACTAATATAAAACGCGGATGATTGCTTTCTTGAACATCTACTAACATATTATAAGCTAAGATAATACCGCATATCGAGTTTTTGAAAAATAATGAGATGCAAAGCGAAATATAAGAAGAGAAACTATGGAGATTCTCAATCTTTTAGATTATTTAAATCATAAAAACCATTTAAGTCATAAAGTCAGCTTTTTCTCCCTTGAATAAACCACATGTTTTGCATACAATGGTCTCTTTGATTTCAATTTTAATTTAAAACGAAAGAACGACACTCGATTACAAACTGAAATGAGGGACTTGAGTAAGGGTGTCAGGGTTTCCGTTCTTAGGAATTTAGGGACTCATAGTGACTCATCTTAAAATGAAAGAAAAAATATGTGTAAACATTCCAACGTGTTCGAAAGCACGCAGAAATGAATAGTCAAATGGGTTTCAGCTCCTAAGAACGGAACATGAAGTTGGCATCCCTAGACTTAGGGACTTGAGATGAGGATTTCTTCGGGAGCTGGAAGATTGGCGCTTTCTTTAGAGGGTGAGGACATAGAAACTTGGAATCTTGGCGATTTCATGGAACTCTCCACTCTATAAGGAAAGTTCTCAAGTCTCCTCGCCCTCGAGAAAGTTCCTAAGTCTCTTAACTCAAATGCCTGAGGTTGAAGATATAGTGTGACAGGCGTGAGGGTGTGGAATGAAGGTATAGGTCGAGAGCGCGCAACAATGATTGTAAATCTTTATATCGGTAAATTCAGTTTCAAATCAAAAAGACTATACACTATTTTTGGCGCGATTTAAATTGATATAAAAAATATTATTGATACTAATTAAAATAATAACGCTGATCCTCTGAAAAAAATATCATTTCCCATATAGTGTTTATTGGAGAAAAGGTCTCTTTTCATCGCATGGATGATATCCAATAGTCATCAACGCAGAGCCCGTGACAATTATACCGGACAAAGTACGAGGACGCAATCAGCGTTCGTTCTAAACACTTTACTTCAATCTTTAAAAACATAGCGACCATTTCTGTGACAAAATAGTTTTTGTAACGAAGAATTCTCTTTCCAATCTAACTGATGGTGCAGCTCTATTTTACAATTCTGCTTAGACTTTATTTAAAACTTTATTTCATCGAGTTCTGTCCCAGACCAAAACTATTTGTTTTGTTTATATAAATGTTTTATGTTGATGAATAGCGACAAACACCACAATTAAAGCGACAACCACAATTACAGCTACAACTACACCCACAACTATTGCTACAATCACAATTACAACTACAACTGAAGCGGCAGCCACAATTATAACTACGACCGCTACTCAGAAGTGGGGTAAGCTTTACATTAACGCGTCTTAACCTCGCTAAATACTAATTTTAAATCAGATGTATATGATGTTACTTTGCATCTGATGTTAAACTCTATTAGGAGTGGCACATTACCACTGCTGGTAATAAATGATAAGTAATAATCGCAGAAAAATAATAAAATCTATACATATAAAGAAGAATGTCTGTCTGTCTATTCGTTCTTCATACGTTTAGACACGGTATGACCAAATGCAATGAAATTTTGCACTCGATACCCTTTCGACCAGAGGAAGGTCATAGGAGAGTTTTTGATCCGAAATTTTTACTAGAAGGGGGTGTTTTCCTTACTATAGTTGGATTTACTACAGTAAATGTCTTTTCCAGAGAATTTGCGCGGATGATTGTTCTCTTAATAGTTTGAGAAATGACGCAGTTCAATATAAATTCGCCATTGATCGTGTCCAGGGTAGATATGAATGAGGATGTCACTTTGAGACCGATGAGAAAAGTCCTGTTGAAAATGCCTAATGCACAGTAGGATAAGCTCTATGAAAGATACCACACGCACTGCGAAGTAAGATCTGTAACAAAGGTTCTAGGCACAGGGAGAAAGGTGCTATGGAAGAGATCTCATGTACGGCAGAAAAATTTGGATGGGGAGTGCAAAACTTTAACAATATTCTCTTTTCCTCAGGTACCTCCGCTGGTAATATACAAATAGGATAGTAGACTTACTTCAAATAATTGATTAGATTTCCGTTTTCTCACTAAAGCATTATGGCATCATTAGGTTTCATTGTCGTAACATAAATTGATCTCGATATGTATGCATTAATGATGGAAGAATTATAATTTTTGGATTGTGGAGACCAAGTTTAATTAAAATAAAATTTCATCAACATGTAGGAAGTTAACTTAGTCACGTAATGAGATCTTACTTATGTAAACCAAAAATTACTGATCCTTTTCTTTTCTAATTTATACAGTTGTCATTATTAATAACCTTGGATCATGTCCTTTATTTTAGTCGTTCTCTGTAGTGTAAGACCTTTTTGTTAACAGAAAGCGTCTATTATGCAAGAACTATTATCCATTTTAAAATAAAAGAAGGTGACTAATTTTCGAATAACTATTGACAGGAACAAGATAGAGACTTGTGATTTTCACTGTTTAAAAGAGGCGATCAGATTGCATCGAATCGTATATGTAAGCGTTTTCTAACAAGTCTCTCTAAAAAACAAAACATTATGCAAAGTAAAAATTTTGAGATTTTAATTTTCAGGAGTCCACTAGAATCGGTGCCTAAAGATTCATCAATAATGCAAGTTTGATGTTATTAGCGTTAGCCATTTATTAGTTGTAGACATTTTACTGTAGATCCTCGACCGATCTCCCACTGTAAATCGGATTTTATCCCTTAGTTTTGATAAAAATAACCTTGTCCACTTGTAAAAAGTTTCTTTTTTTCTAAAAGTTGGCAGTGAACTCTAAAGAAACATGTCGAAAGAATCTGACATACACGATTTCATACAGGTTCATCGCCTCTTTTAAACAGCGGAAGTCCCAAATCACTATCTTGTTTCTACCAAAAGATGTTACAAAAATACTTAGCTTTTTTTTATTTTGAAATGAATAATAGTATTCATTTTTGCTTTTTATTAGCTAATTAAATCATATTAATTTCTTTTTTTGATAGACAAATCTCTAAAATTTTTTCAATTCGTTTCATAAAATACAAAAATGAAGCTTTGCACATGTGTATATAAAGAACCTTGACGAGTTATATAACTGAAAAAATCTTTCATGCTGTTTTGATAGACATTTATTATAAAATAAAATTGGACTACTTGATTGAAAGTAGAACTATTACTGGATTATTTGTAAAACGAGTAACTACATGGGACATTACTTCTAATTTCAGAGTCTTCAAAAACGGCGAAAATGTAACGATCAAAGAGTTAAAGTTAAAAGAATTGTAACTGATGAAATTGTTCTTTTTAGAAAAAACAGCTATTGTATGAAGAAAATGATGTTGATTGATATTGTACTTCATTTACACTTATCGTTGTATCAGAAAAAGAGTTCTAAAAAAATACTCGCATGCAAATACAATGAACCAACTAATTCATAGGTTAGAATTCTGTTGCACTTGAACTGTTTGACCGAAACAATTTTGTTATCGACAACCTTCCCATTGTGTACTTGATCAAAACAAGCTCGTCCATTTTGTGTCAGTATGGATATGTAATAATCTCAGTGAGATCAGCATTCGTTTTCTTAAAAAAGTCGTATGAACTTTATTTTTGTGTATTGATGATTTAAAAAAAAAACTTTATGAAAATTTTTCGAGACTAATCAGAAGACAAATTTCTTCTCTTTGAATCGTGATAAGGCATATATATATATATCAAACTTTGTTTTCAATTCAAAGATTTTCGGTTCATTTTCTTTCTAATTACAAACTTTTTTCGATCATTGCAGACAACAACTATTGAGTAGTTTCTGTCATTATTTTGACGTGTGTATATATTCATAAACATTCTGTCTCAACTTATCAGTCAGACGTGAAACTAAAAGTATATAGGACTCAAAAGTACAACATATATAAGATCTCTCTCTAGATTAAATACCGAAATGAACAAAATGTAATAGGCTTCTTTATTATGAACTATCAACTTTCGTCTTGAAAGTTTGTTGGAGGGCTAAAACTTTCAAGATAGATCCTTGAGTTGATTCGTGACTAAACTGCAGGAAAATAAAAAAACTATCTACGTATTCTTTTTCTGTGGTTAGAAAAGCCTGTAGATGGTACAGAAGTCTAAAATTTTGATATCACCAAACTATAGCATATCACCTTACCATTGGGCGGTATGAAAATTATTGAGCCCTGCCCATATTCCACCTTACAGGGCTTTCGAACGGCCAAAAAAAATGTATAGAAAACATTTTTACTTTTCCATTCTTCAGTTACAAAATACACCCTAACCCTTATTCGATATTATTGGAAGAAAAAGAAATATATTCAGACTCAGCATAAAATTCGACATCGATTGATACGTAAAGACATCAAATTAGAATTGAATAAACAAATTTTCACAGTAGTTTATTTTTTTAATTTCAAACCTTGCCAACGAAATTTTGAAAAATCGAAATAAACCATTTCGATCGAAAATTCTCCCTGTAGATAAATATAATAATTCTTAGAATATTTAGAAAATTTAAGCCAGAAAGAACGTTTCCGTTTTTAGATGTTGGACTCTAAAGTAAACCGAATTTTTATCTCTCTTTGTGACAAGGGGGAAAGTGCTGGCATCCAGCACCGAAAAACACTGAAAAGTGCTGGACAGGTGCTGAGGTGCTGAGCAGGTGCTGAGGTGCTGAATAGGTGTTCAGGTGCTGAGCAGGTGCTGAGGTGCTGAATAGGTACTGGATGGGTGCTGAAGTGCTCAGATGCTGATTGATTCTTTTAGGATACTACATAAACTAAACCATTGCATTGTGATTAATTCTTTTAGAATACTACATAAACTAAACCATTGCATTGTGGTTGATTAAGAGTGCTCTCTGTCAGATTCATTATTGTACTTCAGTACTAGCGAACTTTTTGTGCCTAATCAGAAATTTACCCATCTTACAAAACTGTCTAATTCTAATTCAATTTTTTTACTCAGAAGAAACTCATTTTTGTGCTGTTTCTCTGATAAAAAAAGAGGAAATTCCGTTAAATATCTTTCAGTTACTTTAAGAATTCGTGTTTGTACCAGGGGATGAAATGCTTTATTCATACTATTTAAAGATAACATGTTGTCCTTAATATAACAAACTGTTCGTCTCATGATATTGTTTTTATGGTAAAGCTATTTATCTATCTATCTCTCTCTCTTTATATATATGTCGGAGTTGACTCTAAAATTCAGTTGCCTTTAAAAGACAGGTAGTTCACTTTAAAATTGAAAAGTCAACTAGGATGGAGCCAGTTGACTTTAAAGTCAACTGGTTCGTTTTAAAATGTATAATCATAGTGTTAATGATACGATAAATAACATTATAGTCAATAGATAAGATTGAGACAAAGAAATGAACATTGAAGAAAAACATAAATATAGTAAAGAAGAAATTGTACGATCCATTATTAATAGATGCAGAAAAGATCTAGCAAATTATGCATCTTGAACTTTTATCGTTATTATATTTTGTACAACATTTTCTGTTGTTAAACATTAAACAACCTGATTGTAGCTTACTTCACGGCACGTTTTATCTTTTCACAGGCGCCCGACAGATAAATGAGATTCATAGAGAGTTTTAAATAGATTCTCATATTTTACAATTCGTAAATTTTCCTTTTGGTGAATACGCCACGGATTGATGATTAATTTTAACCATAGTAAAACGTTTTTCTGCCTAAAAATAAAATTGAGGATCGTACTTGTTTACAGTTGAGAATATTTGTACAATTTTTTCATATGTTTCAGCTGTTACCAAGCACTTCGTTTGTTGTTTAACATTCAACTCATTTAAATAAGCGTCTAACTTTGAGTAGAAAGCCGTCATTACTATTAAATGTGATGATGGTTCGGTAGTTAATAAATAATGCTTTGCTAAATTCAGATCGAAAAGTTTCCATCAGTTAAAAACCATTCATTATCGATTAGTGCATAATAGCTTCACGATTATACATTTTGAAGTCAACTGGCTCCATCCTGGTTGACTTTTCAATTTTAAAGACAACTAGTTGTTTCTTAAATTTTAAAGCGAACTAGTTGCCTTTTAAAGGCAACTGAATTTTAGAGTCAACTCCGACATATATATATATATATATATGTATATTGGTCGGTGTCTGTGTGTTTCTGTGTCGGATCAATGGTTAAATAACGCTATAGGATATACTATATTGTGATAACCATAGGTTCCGAAGGACTATTATATGAAGGTACTCTTAGGTTCTCAAGTCCTACGATATGAAGGTATCCTTGGAACCTCAAGAGCTATTATATAGGAGTACCCATAGGTCCTCAAGCCCTAGTATATGGAGGCACCTATAGGTCCTGAACAGCTATTATATGAGGCTACCCTTAGGTCTTCAAGTTCTATATATTAGGGGTACCCTTGGGTCCTCAAGTCCTATATTGTGAGGGTAACTCTAGATCCTCAAGTCCCATATTCTGGGGGTACGCCTAGGTCTTCAAGTCTTTCTGGGGATACCCCAACGTCCTTATTCACTATCATATGGATGCGTCTCTAAGACCTTATACTCTATCAAATAATATTATCCATACGTGCTCAATAGAGCCCTGCACTGGAGTCATTTCGGAGTCGTTTTTGGAGTCAAGAAAACTTTATCGCAATAATTCATTTTTGACATGAAAGAATTTTTGAGTTGAAAATCTTGTTCTCTGATATTTTCTCTACAAATTGATGTGTTTTAAAAGACCTCATCGACATCTTATCGAGGCTTACGGACTGGATAGAAAGTCGGAGTCAAAGTTGACTCCGATTTTTTTGACTCCGATTTCGACTCCGACTTTCTATCCAGTCCGTAAGCCTCGATAAGATGTCGATGAGGTCTTTTAAAACACATCAATTTGTAGAGAAAATATCAGAGAACAAGATCTTCAACTCAAAAATTCTTTCATGTCAAAAATGAATTATTGGGATAAAATTTTCTTGACTCCAAAAACGACTCCGAAATTACTCCAGTGCAGGATTCTAGTGCTCAACTTCTATCTTACGTGGATTGCAGTAACCCTGTTCTCCTTATAGAAAGTTTCAGCACTTGAGATTATGCTTTCAAAATGATAGATCGCATTGACAAACTCCTTGGTTCCCAGAGGCAATCCTATGCTATACTATGATTATAAGGGAACAAAGGCATGCTGAAATCCGATTAGTCAATTTTTCAGCCAATCTGATTTTAGGAGGTTTTTTCTCTCCTACACTTAGAGTGTAGCATAGGGTTCTCTCTGGTAACCTGGGGTTCTCAGTGTGATCTATCATTCATAACGCAAAACCTCATGTATTAAACCATCTTATAAGGGAAAACTGGCTTGCTGCAATCTCATTAGCGAATTTTTCAGCCAACCAGATTTCTGCAGGGTTTTGCTCCCTTATAATTATAGTATAGGATAGGGTTGGCTCTAGGAACCCAAGGGTTTCTGAATGTGATCCATCATTTTCAAAGCACAACCTCAGATGCTAAAACTTTCTATAAGGAAGCATGCGGTTTCTGCAATCCACGTAAGATAGAAGTTGAGCATGTATGGATAATATTATTTGATAGAGTATGAGGTCCCAGAGACGCATCCAGATGTTAGTGAATAAGAACATATAGGTATCCTCCCACTATGGGACTTCAGAACCAAGAGATATCCCCAGAATGTAGCACTTAAGGGTCTTGGAGTACCTGCAGAATATACGACTTGAAGACCTACGAGTACCGCCGGAATATAGGATATGAGGATCCAAAGGCACTCTCCCAATATATAGGACTTGAGGAGCTAAGGGTATCCCCAATGTACAGGACTTGAGGGCCTAAGGGTACCCCTATTATATACGACTTGAGGACCTAAGGGTACCCCTATTATATACGACTTCAGGACCTAGAGGTACCCTTCCAATATAGGACTTGAAGATCCAAGGGTACCCTCAGAAAATTGGATATGAGGACCCAAGGGTACCCCCAAAATATAGGATATAAGAACCTGAAGGTATCCTAAGAATGTAGGACTTGAGGACCTAGGGGTACCCCCGGAGTATAGTATATGACGACCCAAGGGTACTCCCGGAATATAGGATATGAGGACCCAGTTGATTTGTACTTGTACATCTCTACTTCACAGTATCCACAAGTGCCAAGCAGGTGTTGGGCAGGTGCTGGGCAGGTGCTGAGGTGCTAGGCAGGTGCTGAGGTGCTGAGCAGGTGCTGAGGTGCTGAGCAGGTGCTGAGGTGCCAGGGTGCTGGGTGCCAGCACTTTCCCCCTTGCTTTGTGAAAACAGACTAGTTTTTAAAAATCCAATATCTCAAAACATGAACATTCGTTCTAGCTAAACTAATCACTTTTAAAGAGCTTGGCGCAAATGAATTTTACCTACTAAAAGATTATATGAATATTAGCAAAACAAATCTAGAATAAATTATGCATTAATGGTATCAAATAGAGGGTAGCTAAGATAGCAGATTCAAGCCAGAGGAAGCGATAAATAGAGAGGATGAGGATGTGAGTGTGAAACAAAGTATTGTACTAAAATTTTCGAAAACAATCTACGTATCAAAGTGAGTTATGACTCTTGAGAAACCATTTTAAAATGTTTTCTCGATTTTTTGAAGAATTCTAAGGTACACCATATTTGCATATGGCTTAATTTCACCTTGAATAAAGGATAAAACATTTGAGCATTTTGATGTTTTGATAAAAAGGTAATTTAATGTCTAAAGAGCAAGCAAAGTCAACAAATTACAAAAGAAGAAAGAGCCACAAAACAAACACCTCTTTAAAAAGCTCTGTATTTCTCAAGTATTCCTGCCTATATTACCTCCGGAAACTATGTATGTATGAGTAGTATTTCTTTCGTAATATGACATAGCTTAGAAAATGAATAAAACATAATTGAAAAAAGGTTTTTTTTTACCGTTGCAAAATAATCAGATATTAAGAACAATCAATATTTTTAGCCTCTTTCAAAAAAGGTAAGAACAAATTCAACTGTGAATGTACCATTAGAAAGTCAGACAGACATTGCTCTTTCAAAGAAAAGGTTTAATGTTGAATTGGAAGTTGACTACATACATTAACAGCGTTTGATATTCCCACAATTACTTTTGAATTATAGGTTAACTGAACTTTCTTCAAATGTCAGGAGGTCAAGTTAGAGAGATCACTATACTGCATACACTCAAATATTGTTCTGTCTCTTATTCTAGTAGTTTCTCAACAAAAGATTTTAGACAGACGTTTCATTAGTAAAATATTTTTAACTTGAAATAAAAACAATCTGAATCGTATATCTCTTCTATATGTGAAAGCCCTTCCCTACACATTTTTAAATCTAGAATAGCTAATGTCATTTTGAATACACTCTTTTAACTATATGAAAATAATTTTGTTCGCAAAGTAATAATTTCAATAGATGAAGATAAGAAGAATTTTCATATTTTAAATTTTTTTACATTTTCAAAATTCTTCTATTACAGGTATCTCTTTCTGTGAAAAAAGTTCTTGCAACTTTTGAAAAATCTCTATTTTGTCAAAAATTCCGAACTACATCTATCAAATTTTAACAGAAAATACACCAAAATGTGGAGCATCAAAAACTCTATCAACATCAACTTAATTATACAATTTTAAATTCATTCATTCTTAATTCTTTAATGAATGTTTTACATTTTCATAAACCATGACAATATTTTTTTGTTGACTGAATGAATAACCTTCGCTGTCGATTAAATATTTGAATTCATCAATTTGGAGCACATTTGTTAATTGATTGTTTTTCAACATTGATTGGCAGAGTTACAATGAATAATAGTAGAGAGAATGTTCATATGTTAACATACATCTAATCAGAGTTGAAGATATTTAAATAAATATACTATAGATATCTAATTAATCGTAAGATATAAGTCAATTCGTTATAATTCTATCAATATTTCCGCATTCTGATGTCTTCATTTTACGTTTTTTTTTTTATTCTTTTTATGCAACTCCTCGCTATTTTGATTTTAGGACGTTGAAAAATATCTTTTCTATCGTACAAACCCACATATCTCCCCTATAATAACGACTAGAGATCTAAAAATTTAGAGTAATATTTATCTATTTACAAGGGATCAGATGTCCAATTTTGAGCATTTTTGGATTTGTAATAAGGCAGAACGAATAATTTTTCTAAGAACGACTAAGACTTTTCGCTCACCCTTTAGTTAAAAACTGTCTATTAATTATGTTTGACTCTCAATCCAACAAATCCTAAGAATAGTTTTCTAATTATATAGTTGAAAATTTGTCATTAGTAACTGAAAATACGATTAATCACGACATGGGACATCAGTTTCAAATGATAGTATGATTAGTCATTGTGAAATGAAGATTGTTATCATTAGATACATTTTAATATAACTATTAAATAAACATACTCATTAAGAATTGATTATAACATCAATCAATGTCGAGGGAATAGTTATTTTTTTGTGAAGAAATGTTTTAAAATTGAATAAAATATTATTTGAAAATAAACAACAATCTTTCTTGATTTTCAATATTGAGAAAATGAATGATCATTCTTCTGTAAAATGCTGTTCAAGACAATGACAAATTATGCTTATTTCTATTTCACATTTTTGTTTAATTTCAGTACCATTACGTGGAAGTTCGGTTGATATTCATCCGAATGCAAAATGGGCTAATAATGGTCTCACTGTAGCTGGAGGAAATGGATATGGCGATGGATTAAATCAACTTTCTAGCCCACGTAGTTTATTTGTCGATGATGATCAAACAATTTACATCGTTGATCAGCATAAGCACCGTATTGTGGAATGGAAATATGGTGCGACAAGTGGTCAAGTGGTTGCCGGTGGAAATGGACGAGGAAATGGAACTCATCAGTTAAACTTCCCAACAGATGTGATCGTCGACAAAGACAACGATAGTCTCATCATCGCCGATTATAGGAATCGAAGAGTAGTTCGATGGCCTCGTCGAAATAGTACTAGTGGAGAAACAATCATCTCGAACATCGATTGTGCCGGTTTGACAATGGACGAGAATGGATTTCTCTATGTCACTGTCACTGAAAAACATGAAGTGCGACGTTATAGAATTGGTGATACTGAAGGAACAGTGATTGCAGGTGGGAATGGAAATGGAAGTCGTTTCGATCAACTTTGTGGTCCCTTCAACATATTTGTCGATCGAGATCGTTCAGTATATGTGGCTGATGGGGGAAATCGTCGTGTAATGAAATGGGAAGAAGATGCAAAACAAGGCATTGTTGTAGCTGGTGGTCAAGGAGAAGGAAATAGTTCAACACAATTGAATGGTCCTGGTGGAATTGTTGTCGATCAATTGGGCACTGTCTATGTGGCTGATGGTTATAATAGTCGAATAATGCGTTGGCCAAAAGGAGCCACACAAGGAATTGTAATAGCTGGTGGAAACGGTAGTGGAGAACAGTCGAATCAATTACAATTTCCCACGGGTTTATCATTCGATCGATATGGCAATCTCTATGTTGGCGATGATCATAATAGTCGAGTACAAAAATTTAATATCGAACAGACAACATTTTAATGATATTTATTTGTTTGCTGTGTGTGATTGAAAATGATTTAATTCAATTCTGTGCAAAAAAGGAATTCCCGTAGACTTCATTTATCTTTCTTCATAGAAAAAAACTGCAGAAAAGTCTCATTTGGTACAGATTTTCATTGTGTATCTCTTTAGTAGTTTTAAAAATGTTTTATCCATCAATGGTTTTTCCAAAGGATCTGATTTCACGAAAATCCTCTCCAGCGTTGCTGAAGATTCTGAAAGTGAATCCATTAGATTTACCACTCATTGTTACCCAAGAAATCTGATTTCCACGCCAATCGAGTTAGAATTAAGATTTTTATTGGAAAGATATCTAAATTCTAGAAAATAAAACTATCTCAGTAACAAAACACAATTTTGAAAAAAAAGTGGATAGTAATTTTGTTGCCTCTATATCGACGATTATATGCCTAAAGAGAAAGACTAGATAGATTTACAAAGTGAAAAATTAACCCTTTCAATTTACATGTTAAATACGAAAAAAATTTAATTTTAGAGCCACAAAATAAATCTAGCATTCAGAAAAAATATTTGTCAAATTATGAATGCTTCAAGATTTTTTAAATTTTTTAACCTTTGAAAAAGTTTAATGATACTAAAATACAAAGATTCTAACTCAACTCGACGAAATCTATCCAACTATGTATAAATAAGTGAAAAAGAAAATTTTTACTGGAAATTCACATTGGCCACATTCTACACAAATTCGATACATGAAAAATAATTTACGAGAGTTCCAGCTCTGCTATCATCTACTATGAGTTTTCGAATTAAATTCAACAAGGAATATTAGACCAGTTCATGTTTTTATAAGTAATAGGATTTCATGCACCCATTTAGACTATTAAACAAATGTTTTTTGGAAAAATTTACAGTTATATGGAGTAAATCGAGAGTTTTAAGCAACTGAACAACAGTGAACTATTATATGAAACTAAACTCGAGTGAATTGGATCTTCAGATATGATTACGAAGTTCTAACAGTTATATGGTCGGAGATGATTAGTGACTATATTACAGAGGAAGATGCGAGATTTCCGTACTCCCATTGTACTTCGGGATTGGGAGTTTCATTTCTTTCCCTACCGGTAGCACAGCTTTCTATCTATTTTCTATAAAGTTTTATTTAAAAAAAAGATATCTAAACTTTCTTTTTTGAAATGCATATTAGTTTTTAATAATAATAAAAAATTTAGCGAATAAAATCGCGGATTTCTTGTATTTTGTTGAAAAATGTCTGTTGGAATAAGAGAAGATTTTTACAATAGTCTTTCATTCACTATGTCAAAATTAACAAGGAGTAATCAGCAAAAGCATGCCATCTGCGAAATGACAATAGGATTTTTGCTAATATAGATGCATTGCAATTTACTTTAAATGAAGAGAAGTTTACTCCATGAGGACTTCAACATAGAATAAAAAGAATAAATTAATTCGAGATAGAAATAAATCATGATCCGTATGTTGTAGATAGTTCGCGTCTTTATTCCGACAACACCGTTTCATAGTACAACGAGTTCTAGTAGATTTTATATCATCTTGCACAATACGTAGGTCACGCTGAAAGTTTCGGGATTCTTGATTAATTTAAGACATATGAACGACTTTGAGAGTTGTAGCAGTAGATCCAGGTCTTAGAAGAAAGTCCACAAAATTTTGGCTTTTGAATATTTTCTCTTTCATTTTTTTGTAGATTAACTTATACACTACTAACACATTTTTTTGACATTGCTATGGATCTCACAAGAGAACAAATTCGAGTTATGATTTATTACGATTACAAAAACAAATTGTCACAGGATGAATGTCTCGAATCTTTACAGAAAACATTTGATGACTCTTGTGTTTCACGTACAATAGTTTACAGGTAGTATGCTGATTCAAGCGTGGCAGAGATCACTTTGAAGATGAACCTCGTGCTGGTCAACCACGAAGCGCGGTCATTTCAGAAAACATCGAAGCTGTTCGTCAGTTGGTCAACGTCGATCCACATATCACATACCAAGAGATAGAGGACACTTTGGAGTTTGGATCGGCAGCAAGTCAACTAATTCTCCATGATTATTTAGGTTTAAAAAGGATTACATGTCGCTGGGTGCCTCATTTTTTGACTGAAGCTCAAAAACAAGACCGTGTTGATTATTGTCTGAAAATGCTCGAAAAGTTCGATGGCGGTAGATCAAAACGTGTTTATGATGTTATTACCGGTGATGAAAGCTGGTTTTACTATTATGATCCAAAAACGAAGCGTCAAAGTCAAGTTTGGGTTGCAAGCAATGATCCTCGTCCAACCAAAGTTCGTAGACAACGATCTGTTGGCAAACACATGTTTGCAATTTTCTTCATGAAATCTGGTTTTAACACAATCATTCCTCTAGAAAGCGGTAAGACAGTCACAACTAAGTGGTATACAAATGATTGTCTTTCAAATGTTTTAAAACAAGTGGAGAAACGTCGACGTCTCAACGATCTCATTATTCACCATGATAGTGCATCAGCACACAAGGCGACACAAACGATGGAATATTTAGAAGCTCAACGTGTTAAGCTGATGGGTCATTCAGCGTACTCACCGTATTTGAGTCCCTGCGACTTCTGGCTATTTCCAAAAATCAAAGAACAGCTTCGTGGAAAAAATTTCAAGGACATTAATGAACTTCATGCTGCTATCCAGGAACAAATGGACAATCTCCAAAAAGAAGATTTTTACCAATGCCATGAACAGTGGTTCGAAAGAATGAATAAGTGCATTAGTGCACAAGGACACTACTTTGAAAAAATATAATAAAATTATTTTAGACTGAGCTATCAGTATTGCAAATCCCGAAACTTTCAGAGTGACCCACGTAACAACATGTTACTTAATGCAGAATTAGGAAAAAAAAATTTTAATTATAAAAAAAAAATAGAAAATAAAATAAATTTAAAATATAAAAAAATTTAAAACTTAAAAGAATTGCGAAATTTTTCGAATAATAAAGGATATGTGATGTCACTAGCGGTTTTATAAAAATACTTCCTTTGTTACTTACTGGTTCATAAAAACGAACCAATAACAAAACAACAGAAATATCACACTCCGCACGCGTGACGAACGAATGCGACGCTCTGTACGCGTGATGTACGCGTACAAAGTGTGACGACACGCGTACCAATAGCGTTCGCATGGACATGGCAATTAACTTCTCATTTCAACTATATTTTAATATCTTTCAAAGTAATTGCTCTTGTAGATTCCTTCTTTCCTTCGTAGATTTATGTCCTCTAGCAAGCCACATTTATAAGAGAGAATTCACATTGATGAATCATTATCTGTCCTAATTAATTAATTTCTCAAGTTTATGGAAAAATCGCACAAGACAGATTTAAATCATCTCACTAGAATGTCATGCTCACAATCCATTCATAATTTTGTTTTGCTGATAAAAATCTATATAAAGAAGTAATTAACTTCTCATTTCAACTATATTTTAATATCTTTCAAAGTAATTGCTCTTGTAGATTCCTTCCTTTCTTCCTTCGTAGATTTATGTCCTCTAGCAAGCCACATTTATAAGAGAGAATTCACATTGATGAATCATTATCTGTCCTAATTAATTAATTTCTCAAGTTTATGGAAAAATCGCAAAAAACAGATTTAAATCATCTCACTAGAATGTCATGCTCACAATCCATTCATAATTTTGTTTTGCGGATAAAAATCTTTATATAGAAGTAATTAACTTCTCTTTTCAACTATATTTTAATATCTTTCAAAGTAATTGCTCTTGTAGATTCCTTCTTTTCTTCCAAGACTTATATCCCCTAGCAAGCCATATTCTTAAGATAGAATTTACGTTGATAGATCGTTCTCCTGTGTGGCTGTCTATTGCAATGTTGCTCAAATCCTGATAAAATCCTATCAAAATTCTACAAAACTCGTAACGAAGTCTTACGGAAATCTTAGTACAATTGTGATGAACTCCTGGCAAAATTCTAGATGTAGGTATAACGACTCGCCATGGTTTTTACGGTGAATTACGCCATAATACGGTCGTAGATGTAGCGCATACAGTCGTATTCGTTGAACATACAGTCGTTTTACGGCACGTATATCACTCTATATGGTATGCATATCTCAGTGTGCACGGCACAGCAACATACGACCGTAATACTGTCGTAGCTATCCGAGTCATTTACGGCCCGTTTACAATCGTCGTAATGTTGAACCTGAATAGTGTTTTCTATTACATTTTTC
>JAJEKB010021442.1:2018633-2046931 GCA_022393335.1 Macrotrachela quadricornifera | reverse complement strand
CCACGAAGTGCGATTGTTGGCTGCATTGTATAGCTATGATTAGTGGCATTTATAGAGCGAACGGATCCAACTGTAACTCTCTCTCCTTTGTGGCTTAACGTTCGCGTAAAGTGCAATTCACATTGGATTCCACTTTGATCTGTGTTAGTAACTTCGGTGAGTTCATATTGAGGCAAACGTTTGTGAATATCAGCTACGAACTGATCGACCGAAGTTCTGATCGTCTCCCGATTCTCTGCTTCGCGCTTGTCGCAATCTACATAGAACAAATAACTTCAATAAGTTTGACCTGCAACAGTTTTGGAGAAACCAACGGTACTCGAAAACTGAGAAGTCTAGAACTTGTAAAAACCTTTTTTGTGTACTCAAAAAGTGAGTACACTACTAAAATCGGTCTGTGTGGCCGGCCGTCCGTCCGTCCGTCCGTCCGTCCGGCCGGCCGTTTACACGATAACTTTTCACAATTACATTCGATTGAGCTGAAATTTTGTGCACAGAATTGTCTCATCAATATCTCGGTCGAGTTCGAAGATGAGAAGGATCTGGCAAGAAATAGTTGAGTTATCGAGAAAATTGTCATTATTCACCAGACCATCCCTGAGGGGGGGGGGGGAATGCAGGGATTCTTTCGAAAAAATTTTTTTTCTCAAAATTATTTAAAATATATATAAATCGACGCAGTTTTTAACGCTGATTCCGAATATTTATATTAGTTTTGAATGAAATCATAGTTTTTTAAGTGAAAGTTGCCTAAACAAAGTCCAAAAATGCACAAAATCTGTATTTCGAGGCCAGTGTACGTAAATATGTCTCAGGTGACTAGTGGTTTTGGGGTGTTCTAGAAGCATGGTTTTGTCGCTACTAATAAGAGTTATCAAATGGAAAAAATCCGAACTCGATAGCTATTTATATTGGTGCATTATTGTGAAAATACTGATATCTCTGTATATCATATATCTATCATAAATTCATGAGATTACCTATGACCATAATTTCGGTAGATACAAGCACAAAGCCATTCTAAAATAACTCCTCCATACCCAGTTTTCTAAGCTGATCACGAATCTGAACTCGATTTGTGTGATTTCTAAAGATATGTAATCACTGTGGGAGTTGAATCAATGATCGCTAGATAGAGTCGACTACAGTATCATCCATGGTAGCTTGCTTCCCCAGGTTTTTTATTCTTACAATTCTGTAGCAAAAGATGTGTCTTGATGAGATCTATGTCTTATAGAAAAATAAGCCTAAGATCTCGTGTATCAGGTGAGAAAAATCCAAAATACCGCCTCCAGCAGGGTAATATTGTTTCGAATTTACTCAGTTTTTGAATCCTATCACTTCTTTTATCTCAAAACTTACTCACTTAAGTAGAATGAATTTGTAGACTAAACTGTTTTCTGTCCAAATGAGATGTCCCAGAGCTCAAATGGCCAATTCATTCACGAGATAAGGTCAAAATGCTTAGCACATACTGAAGATAGATAGTTTTTAGAGAGTTCGATCAAAATCAATTTGTCGTCAATTATTTTTACTTTTTTACTGTTTAGTCGTGATATAAACCATGCGCTGATAACTAATAATGCATTCTACTTCAGTTTGACTAATATCTATAAAAATATCTCGTTAGATAATTGAGTTGATCTACTCAAACAGTCCTTTTTGTGCACTCAAGAAGTTCATAGACTGTAGAATCGGTCAGTGTATCCAGCCGTTCGTCCGTTTACACGATAGCTTTTGAAAGGCTCATCCAATTGTCATGAAATTTTGTACATAGAATGATCTAATCAATATCTCAGTCGAGTTCGAAGATGAGGGGGATCCGTTAAGAATTTGCTGCGTTACGGTAAAAATATTCTCA
This sequence comes from Macrotrachela quadricornifera, assembly GCA_022393335.1. NCBI lineage: Eukaryota > Metazoa > Rotifera > Eurotatoria > Philodinida > Philodinidae > Macrotrachela > Macrotrachela quadricornifera. The sequence goes on along the minus strand of JAJEKB010021442.1, from coordinate 2,045,070 downwards.
TTTTCTATGTAAATAATGACCTTTTTGAATTTTTTCTAATTTTCTTTAAAGGAAAGATTTATTATAATCAAAATGAAACTTCAACTATCATATACCAATACATAGAGAATTTCATGGGTTGCAAAATAATGCTAAGTTATAAGGATAAATATGTTGCGCACAAGATTTCCTCTGTATGACAGGGTCGAAAAACTATGAAAAACTCATATATCTAGATAATGTGTCTGTGTAGTATTTGTTTGTTTACGATGTTACAAATACCCTTTTTTTCAAAATAGATTGAACTCGTTAAGTGCTATAAAAGAATGCAAAATAACAGGGATAGATATGCTGCGCTTAATATTTCTTCAAAGTGACACGTGAGAAAAACCATGAAAACGCCATATAACTTAACTGTGTGTCTAAGTGATATTTGTTCGTTCTCCATAGAGCCAACCTTATTTTTATGTACTCGAAAAGTAAAGCTCACGATAAATTGATTTTGATCAATCTGTCTAAAAAAGTTTTATCCTTGAACGCACTAAGGAACTGCCCCTTAGGCCTTACGGATGCTCTGCTTTTGTCCTGTAGGATATGGCGAGGAGTTAGTTCCAAAGACTTTATTAATTTTCATATATGAAAATTTGCTTTTTTAGTTAAAGCATGTTTCATATTATATTTCATATTATAAACTCATGTTAATTAACTCAAACTGTAGTACAAATTGTTGAGAATCATCTTGAAAAGGTAAAAGAGCATTATAATGGGTACCATTATAATAAATACAAAATCCTAATTTATTCATAAATAAATTCACCGTTTTCTGAAGAAAATAATAAAAAACTAAAGAAGATCAAAGCAAGAATTATTGTATATAATGAATATTTTTCTGGCCAATAATAATTTACGGACTTAAAAGGTGCCTAGACTAGGTCAACTTAAAATTTTCAGATCCGGACCTGGATTCGTATCCGGCGAGCTCTAGTCGACACATTATAGAATAATTCATGCGTCTTATTTACTTTTTGAAGTGCACATAACTCTCGGATTTAAATCCGAGGTTTCCGCATTTATTTTATTTTCATCTGGTTTTAGAAGAGGGAGCTTCTTCTTACAGATTTATAAAAACTGATTTCAAATCTCTCACCTTCGTCACCTTACGCGAGATGATATTGTGCTTATTTTTAAAGGTGTATAGCCAGTGACTTGAAGCGACAAAATTATGTAAAGTCTCATCCATAACCTTTTTAAGAGCCCATCGACATAGATCAGTATCGTGCATTGACAGAGCATTCTCCCGAGCCTGTTGAAACATATCAAATACATGATCATCAATTTTGTCGAGCTTCTGTTTCTTTGTTTCATGTTTCTCAGGATAATGGCGGCTGCTTCACATTCACGATTTGTGACAGTAGTGGTGGCTTGAGGGTGAGATATTCGACACGGCGGAAAACAATAAGTTCGATGCTTAATCAGCGAAAGTCTTCAAGACATTTACTGGATTGATCATTTCGAGCTAGACGTGAGAAAAACAGATATCAGCTGCTTGCTTGTACGTCAGTTGTATATCGTATACAATCGAATGAAGAGAAAAACGACCTCGTAGTATGTTATATAAGAAGTATCAACGTATTTTTTTTAAACGATTCCTTCTTCTTTTTATGGAATAATAATACACAGAGCGTTCGTGCCTTATCTCTTTCTTTCACTTACTCTCCTTTTTGTATGAAAGAGGAGAATATTTATATAAGTATCATCATGAAGATAATAGAAAAGAAAGGCATGCAACATTCATTAACGAATAAGGCAAAATATCAGACGAGGAGGGAGAAACAATGTTGAGGAGGTGCTTGATAGAAGAATATTTTAGAATCATGTATGTTAGTGATTCTACACCATAGCAAGTATAAATTACACATTAAAGAGAGACCAGGAGAAGAAAGCAACTAGAGAAACGTGAAGCAAAGAGTATGAACATGAAATATTTATCAGCAAGACATGATGGTATGCTAGCGGAAAAAACGAAAAGTAAGATAATCGATAGTGTATCATCATTCACTTCCATCAACCATTTTTTCTGGTGTATAACGATATCAGATGTGGAGTGAAGAATTCTGTGTGTTCTGTGGGCTGATGAACAACGAGTAGAAGTCGTACTGATAATATATGATCTAAGTCTTAATCCAGAATAGGTTGCACGAGCACTGCGTGAAACTTTAGAAAATTTCCACCTGAATACTCTGCTGTCGTCCAAAAACGATCATTTTTCATTTCAGTCCCTTTTTGTATGCATCTTGAAAATTCAACATCTCAGGAATAAAGACGCGAGCGTACAAATCTTCTTGAGGTTTTTTATACCTCATTGCGATCTATCCATCACCAAAAGATGGGACCTAAAGGGCTTCATCGCCTGGGGAGGGTCTCTCGTTAGTATAAACACCACTGTCGAATACTTTATCGATTAACGTGTATTTACTTTAATAGTTTACAAACTAAATTATGCAACTGTTTCTACTTGTCACATTCTGCACATCTGAAATCCATTGAATGACACTATAAATATCAGATTTTATTCATTCGTTTTCCTGCGAAAATTGTCACTCTCTACTCACTATTGGTGTAGAACACTAGTTGACGTAAAGTAACTAGCATAAGTCGATACGATATACGAAGAAAATGATTTTTTGATTCTTTTGAAAGTTGTGCATAATGTGTGTTACTACCTCCATGTCATTCAGCTTGCTATGAAATATAAGAGACAATAGGAAAGAAAGAAACAAGGGTTTGTATCGACCTCAGAGTAGTAGTATAATGCCATTTACTTTATCTTTCGAAGTCGCGGTATATGTGGTAGAAGGATATGCCACTATAGAATTATTGTAGTAGAAGCGTTTTTTAGTGTTAAATTTTCAGCCAAAGAAGAGATCGACTCTGTCGATTGTGATAATCCTATTAATTTCATTCTATTTATTTGATATTTGTACTCCTCACTATATTGTTGATGGCGTTAGTTTCAACATCCTTCTATAGTTAAAATACTGATATCTTGTTCTGTTTTCTCAACTTTCACTAAGTGGTAGTTGTTCAGTGACTGGAGAAACTTTGCCAGATGTTTTTGTAAACAGTAGGTGTACGTGCCTAATCCAATATGGAATATGCTTCTAGATTTCTCAACCGTGCATTTCGTGAAAAAAAGCGGTATGTCACTGCAGTACATTGGTCAACAATATATAATCTATTTCGGTATTTTTGTCGTTACCACAGGCATAGTGGGCAATATTATGAATATCTTCATTTTCGCAAGTGTGCGAACCTATCGTACGACACCCTCTACATTCTATTATCTTATTGGTTCAATCCAAAACATTGTGGTGTTGGCAGTTAATCTAAACTGGCGTATTACTGCTGAAGGATTTGGAGTTACTATTATTCGTACTTCAGTTTTCTATTGTAAGACATTTAGGTTTCTTGGTGCAACTTCTGGTATCATTTCTGCGTCTTACTCGTGTTTGGCTGTTATCGACCAGTTTTTTGCTACATCAGCAAGTGTTCGTCTCCGTAGTTGGAGCAAAATCAAGTGGAGTCATAGATATGCGATCGTTGTCCATAGCTTTTGGTGTCTTTACGGTATTCCATACGCTGTCTTTGCCAATATTTCACCAGCTACCGGTGCATGCGTTTACACCAACACTGTCTTTGCAATCTATGTTCCAATATTCATTGTTGCCGTTAATACTTTAATTCCCGGCATCGTGATGATTATATTCGGATCGCTCGCCTATCGAAATTTGCAACAGACGATGATTCTTGCTGAACAAGGAGCCCAGCGTCAATTAACCAAAATGGTTTGTATGCAGGTGATAGTAATTCTTCTCAGTAATATTCCATATAGTATTTACTTCGTCTATATTTGGTGTACGTCCAATCTTACTAAGAATGCAAATCGATTAGCTACAGAGTCTTTTGTCGCTACGATCTTTAGTCTTATAATTTATTTCAATTTTGCTGTATGTCTAAATTTATTACAAAATGATTGCACATATTCTTTTCTATGATTTTAAGGGAAATTTCTACGTTTTTGTCATCGCTTCGAGACGTTTTCGTCGAACAGTGAAGGATCGAATCTTTTGGTGGCGAAGGGTAAATCAAATTAACCCAAGTCAATTTACATGATGATACAGTCAACTTCATAAAAAAATGTGATTTATACAAAGACTCGATTAGAGCGAAAAGAAGATCCATATGGCACTAACTGTTCTATTCTATGTTGTTGGTCTGTTCTTGTCTTGTTTGATTTTCTTTCTTCCTTTATTGGTATTGTTATCCCCATCTAGTGTCTCATCCTCTCATCAGTATTATTGTATTCGTGGTTGCTGTTAGTTATTTGTTTTAATTTATTTAAAATAAAATATTTTATCAACCATATTGATAAAGTTTATTCAACATAGTATTTAATTCATGAGTTGCCTAATTCGACTTATAATATAAATGCATCCTCAACAGCCATATATGACCTATAAAATAAATAGATATATATTGGAATAGATTTAGTTTTAGTTATAGTTATATATTTATACATAGGTACCCATGTAATTCATAGGAATAGATTTAGTTTTAGTTACAGTTATATATATATATATACATACCCATGTAAATCATAGAAATAGATTTAGTTTTAGTTATAGTTATATAGTTATACATGGGTACCCATGTAATTCATAGGAATAGATTTAGTTTTAGTTACAGTTATATATATATATACATACCCATGTAAATTATAGGAATAGATTAAGTTTTAGTTATAGTTATATATATACATACATACCCATGTAAATTATAGGAACAAATTTAGATTTAGTTTCACTTATGTACTTCTTTTCTCGTAGAGAAGAGTGTTGAAAACATAAATTGTCTGATTAGTTGCTTGCTAATATGTCCGTACAAGGTCAAAAAAACATTTTATTAAGATTGTGTACAAAACTTGACCGAAGTGTGTCCAAAGATGGTAGTTCAAATCTGAGGTTAGTTACAATTCATAATGAATTAACTATTTACGTAATTATTAAAAACTACTAACTATTAATGCTCTCTATAAAAGGACACCGGCGGTTTTGAAAAGTTTCTCCAAATAAATGGAATTCGGGCTGCAAATAGAGCTCAGTGAGATACATCATCGGTAAAATTTTCAGCTCAAAATGTTTTGATGTGAGTGAGTTATGCCCAAAATATGTTATGTCCAAAAATACTAAAAAAAGTCGAGAAATATCATTTTCAACGAGTTCCAAGTAGATTATTGAAGGTAACTATTTCACAATGTAACAAAATATTTTATATACAGTCAGATAGAGCATCAAATTCTCTACAATTTATGGTATTTCAATATTTTCAAAGATGCTCTTTATGTGCCCCAGAATATGTCGAAACTTCGCGTGTTAAGAAAATTTTTCAAAAAATTTTGATTTTTTAAAAATTTTTCTTTTCAGTGATAGAGTTGTATCTGAACAAAAAAGTCGTGCCGCAAGACCAAACTTGCACAAAAACAGTATCATATACAGGGCTATCACCATACAAAATTTCAGGAAAACATATTTTGGCCGAAGGGAGATATGCCTACTTCAATGTCTAGAAGTGACAGCTAGTATGCACTATTTTACGAAAAAGACACAATTTTTTTGCATTTGAATGTTGAAATTCGGTAAGACAAAATCATGCCTAGACACACGAAATCCAATAATAAAAACACTACGATACTCTATTCTTCTTCTTATACGAGAAAATGATGCCCTGTGACATAAAAATCGAAGTCAACACATCTCTTACTCATTTGATAGATGTGATATTCTAAATTAGTTTTTAGAAGTTAAAACTAGCGATTGAAGAATTATAAGGGAAACATATGGAATATGTTACCTGAGAGGACACTGCGTGTTGCCATTGTGAAGGGACTTAATTTAGGGTTAGTACGTACATATTTAGTAAGAAATGTTTTTGGATAACTATTTAGGAAAGATTATTTATTGCAAGACCAAAAGCATACTTTATTGATATCAATGATAATTGCATCTAGGTAGGATCACCTTTAGGGTGAGAAAAAGTTTACAACAACGGTAGAAGAAGGGTTTTCAAATACTGATGATTGCTAGATATAGTGATATCTTGATGTCGCGCATAGGCTAAGTACCATATTACACAGGCAGTATGAGCACAAAAGCCTACATTTTTGTTCCCAGCTTTACACTGGCAATATGCTGCCTGAATTATATTGAGCGGATCATTTTCATTCCTGTCACCATCTGGGTTGATGTTGATCCAACAATAGTACTCCTCACTTGAACGATGTCGGCTGTGAATGCGACACCTGATAATATTGAGATGACGAGAGTGTGTCTGAAGTATAAAATCTCCGTCCGATCCAAAATGTTGCTCTACATAGAAGGGGCTCTGCTTTAGTTGATGCGAGCTGCAGAACAGAGTGAGAAGGTCACTCTCATCCAAGCGAGGAAAGTTAACGTTGGCAGCATCAACATTTGTCCAGTGAGAACGGGAACTTAGATCACCAGATTTAACAAGATCAGCAAGCTCATTTCTTAAGTTTGACAGTACAAGCATGGAATCTGCTAGCAACTTGTGTTGCACTGTATCAGTTGGAGAAAAGACGGGTTTACCAAAGCAATTAATCGCTGCCGTCACGATGCGCACATAAGATGCAATGTTCGGCAAGAGTGAGTTATGGATACACTCAGACAGAAGAGCCCATTTTTTAATTCTACCATGAGATGCTTCAACTGTCCAACGAGTTTTGGTCACAAGACGGGTTGCATTGGAGTCTGTCGTTGACAATTGCTTCTGTTGGGCAGGAAGAAACGCAGGCATTCGAACTTCGAACCCTGCATCTTCCAAGGATCCGATACAATCATGAAAACCTCTGTCAACAATTACGGTGTCCCCATCTTCTGTCCACAGTTGCAGTGAGTCGTTGAGTTGAAGAATACTTTCGGTAATTGATACATCATTTGCAGCTCCAGAGAACAGTCCTACTGTGTCAACTACGTATCCATCTGGAAATGTAATAGTTAGCATCTTTATCAGATGACACTTCTTTTGCCCAGAGTATGTTGTTCTTTGAAACGCATGATCCTGACTCTTTTGAATAAAATAATATGTTCCATCCAAAATACTTAGGGCTGATCAAAAGTTCTAAGAACGTTATTGGCAATTTTTTAAACCAATTAGCATTCAAGAATTTTTTACATGGGTAAATAGTGGAATGTCTTGTCTATAATGATATATATAGTAACTATATTTTGGACTCAGTTACAACATTTTTTCAGATAAACTTTGATTCGAACTAAAAAAAAAATTTTTAAAATGGAAAATGAATTCGATCGGTACTATATAAAAATAAGGACTATTTTGGAAATAGACCCAAAGACAATTCACGAGGAACTTACAACAGATTTGGGACCCAATGCTCCATCCTATTCAACAGTTGCAAGATGGGCAAAGCGTTTCCGTGAAGGGCGAGAAGATGTCAATGATGATCCTCGATCTGGTCGTCCAATATCCAAACTTACAGATACAAATATTGAATTGGTACGGCAGGTTATCAACAACGATCGACATTCAACTTATGATGATATTATAGCTGAGACATCTCTCTCTCATGGTACAATAGAATGAATTATCCATGACCATCTCAAGATGAGAAAAGTTACATCATGTTGGGTGCCTCGTCAACTTAATGATGAACAAAAGCAAGAACGAGTTAGACTTTGTCGTGAAAATTTGACAAAATTTCGCAGTGGTTCCTGGCGATTATATGATATTATTACAGGTGATGAGACATGGATTTACCATAGGCAGATCGGTCGCAAGGTAACAAACAAAAGCTGGGCTGGCGAAGGTGAATCACCAACAACTATTGTTCGTCGACGCAAATTTGAACCAAAAAATTCATTCTCTATATTCTTTAAATCAAATGGTCCTGTTCTTATACATTGTGTTGATAAAGGCAACACTATAGATCACAACTATTATATAGAAAATTGCCTTAAGCCTGTTATCAAAGAAATATGGAAACAAAGAAAGTCATCAGGTACAAATGGTATAAAATTGCTTCACGACAATGCTCGACCCCATACTCATTCCGATGTTATTAATTATTTAACAGAAGAAGGTATCAATATAATGCCGCATCCACCATACTCACCTGACCTTGCACCATGTGATTATTGGCTAAATGATTACATCAAGCTTCATTTAACTGATCAAGCAAACGAAAAATCATTAACTCGTGCAATAACCAAGATAGTGAAAAATATTTCAGAAGAAGAGTTTAAAAAAACTTTTGACAAATTATTGGAAAGAATGGAACTTTGTATAAATAATGATGGCGACTATTTTGAACATTTAATAAAATAAAACTTGAACTTTCTCTTTATCTTTATATATTTTTTTAAAAATCTTAGAACTTTTGGTCAGCCCTAAGTAAGAGCGACGTTATTCCCGAAGAAAGTTTTTGAGTATATAGTCTGATGAGCTAAAGCTTGGGCGTGAGTTAAATGTTGGGCACCGAGAAAGTGCGGTACGAAATAAGTCAGAAGAGCCTTTTGCACTGAAAAGCAGGCTTCTGAAACTCTCTTTCTCTGATAATCCGATTCAGATTTGTAATTCATTAGCGTCCTTATCTGATCATAGCTCAGATTGGTGTGAAGCTTCATCCAAAACATAATCAATGCGAGCTCCGGCGAACGATTTTTACTCTGTTTCATAAATCCTTCAATTGATTCATGCATCTTCGAAATCTCTTCTCGTCGCCAGCCGGTCCACATTGTGACTTCATCATCTGTCATGCGAGGATCTTCCAAATCCAGTCGCGGATGATTTCTTGGCTATTGATATATAAAAAGTTAAAAAACCCAGCACTAATTACTAGTAGTCAGATATACTAATATAAAGACATGCAGCTATTTTATACGTTTTATATTTTGTATTATCACCTATTTTGGTTCTCTTTTTTCTCTTCTTTTTATTCTTTGTGTTGTTTTTCATTTTGATAACATTCTAATGACACTGACTTTACATTGACGAAAGCTCGAACTGGCTTCTGAATGAGTTTTTGAAAACTAATTTAAATAGCAGTTTTAGATTCAATTGACAAATACTTATTTCCTATTATTTTACCGTCTAACGTTTAAAACAAAATATATTAAACAAGTTCACCAAAAAAATTGAAACAAATGAAATATTGAAAAGGCAGACCTCAATTCTTGCAAGATGGCTCGCGATCCATAAGATTTATATCTGAGTCTCTGAATTGTTATATATGTTAGCGTCCAAACTCGGATTCAGGCCAATCTCTGATCCGCCTGAACGTTGGCAGGCCAATCTCGGATTCGCCTGAATGTTGTCAGGCCAATCTCGGATCAATCTTACATTGGCCTAAGCGAATCCAAGATTCGCCTGACAACAATCAGGCGGATCCGAGATTGGCCTAATCCGAGTATGGACGCTGACATATACTTTAATTCAACAGAAGTTGTCTGTTTATAAACGACAGAGAGTATATCATGAATACTGAAAAAGATTTGATACTATAGCTACAAGCTTTCGATAGAGAGAACGAAGCGGAGTATAGAATGATCGTGCATACATGACGCGTATAACGTACATATCTGTCTTCCGTTCTTTTCTTTTCTTTCCCTTCCTTCGCTTTCAGATATTTCCCCAAACATTTTGTCTTTTGGATATGATTTATATACTTTCGCTCTCATCATGTTTTCTTCGAAGTCTGCTCAGTTTTCTGTAGTTCATTCATGTATATACAGTTGTCGCTTGAAAACAAGATAGTTCAGCATTAATGTATCAGAGCACCCTCATTAACAATAACAATTAGTTTTTTCTTTTAAAGAAACTGAAATTTCCCTGTCAAAGGCTGAGATATCACTATTTAAGCAACGGTTACTTTCACATTCAATAAATTTGTGTATTTCACCCTCGGTTCAATAGTTTTCCCTTTCTGAATTTTTTCCTTTCTTGATTTTCCCTTTTCGATTTTTTCCTTTCTCAATTTTTCTCAATATTTCCCCGAGAAGTCCATTTTTCCCAGCAGCGGGGCTGCAGCCTACGGGTAGATTCTGCACCCCTGGTACGTATTACAATCATCTTATGCCATTTGATAAATATATACATCTTCCAGAAACCAATATTCGAACTGCTTTAGAATCAACTGAAGAGATAATCATTGATAGAGTTACAACTTTATCTAAGAATTTCGTAAGTTTAGGCTCTGATGTGACAAAAGTCGCTGATATACTTATTAAAATGAAATTTTGTGCTGAAAATTTCTCCATGTTAGACACAAAAATTAATGGAATAATAGATGAAGTTTTGAAATTGTACAAAACACGACATGGATTTTTAACTCTTTCAAAATTGACTATGATATTAGAGAAAAGTGATGAAGGTTCTCCAATAATTAGTGAACATTCATGTTTTCGTCAGGAAGATTGGAGACTACGACGTGAAAAAATGCAAAAACAAGATGATTTAGATTATGTTATCGGAAAATTGGAAGGAGATAATATTGATGAGAATATGTTGCGCACACGATATGATACTTTTAAGACAGTTTATCATGATTTAATATCAAACAGTTTAAGATGATTTAATCCTAAAACTCAATCAGAACCAAATCTAGATATAATCATTTCACAAACGAAAGTTCTTATTGGAACAGTTAATTCTAATACAACTGATATTACTTGGAATCAATCTTTACAAGATATCATTCCTGACTTATTAGCACATATTTTCGCTATATGGACTTTAAAAAATACTCAAAATTATAATACTGAACGTGGTATTGAAGAACAAAATGCTTTTCTATTGATGCCACACGTTAGACAGATTATTGCTATTTTTCGTATTCTTGGTATTGACTACAAAACGAATTCGACACCTGTTAAGAATAGGGAACGCTCTAAAATAAGGCTATCGGACAGTTTGCCAAATAACTTAGTACAAATAGGTACGGGTGAAGGTAAATCAGTAGTTATGGCTGTTACGGCCTGTGTTTTTGCTCTCATTGGAGTTAATGTTGATTGTTCCTGTTACAGTGAATATTTGAGTATGAGAGATAAAAATGATTTTGCTCCAGTATTTCAAGCACTTGGAGTTGATGAACATATTCAGTATGGGAATTTTAATAAATTATGTGAAAATTTCCTAATTGAACAGTGTAATGTAAGAGAAAAAGTAAATGATATGATTATGAATAATAGAAGTGTCATAGACACTATTCAATTAACAACACGTATTCGATCGAAAGTTTTGTTAATTGATGAAATTGATGTTTTTCTAAGTGAAAAACATTACGGGGGGATGTATACACCTTCAGTTTATTTAAAAGATCCATTGATTAATATTCTATTAGATACAATGTGGAAAAATAGAAATATACGCATATTAAATGCTGTTAAAGCTTTATCAGCATATAAAAATTGTGCTGCTAAATTCAGTAAATGGATGTTTATTTTCGATGAAGCCATTAAAGATATGGTGACTACCCATGTAAAAAAATATATATCAAAAATCAGATTTTAATCGATTTTTTTTCGATTTAAAATCGATTAAAATGGCACGATTTTAATCAGATTTTTAATCATAAAAAAATCGATTTTTACACAAATAACTGATTTTAATCGATTTTTCTATGATTAAAAATCTGATTAAAATCTGATTAAAATCGTGCCATTTTAATCGATTTTGAATCATCAATAAATCAATTAAAATCGACTCTTACCTTTTAATCAATTTTAATCGATTCTTACCATATAATCAATTTTAATCAATTCTTACCTTTTAATCGATTCTTACGTTTTAATCGATTCTTACCTCTTAATCGATTTTAATCAGGTTTTTTTTTTATTTTTTTTTACATGGGTACTTTACAATCATTTCAGTCATCAACTTATATCGTACAAAATGATAAGATTGTTTATGTAGAAGGTGAATCGATCGCAGAAAATGTAGTTCGAGGTTATGATACAGTATGGGCATATTATTTTGAAAATCAAAAAGGTTTTATTAGTGAACAAAGTTTGAAAACCAATACTGGCATTATCATTAATTGTGGAACATTTTCTTATGCTGAAATGCCTCATGAATTTGCTTATATTACAGGTGTCACAGGTACTTTGAAAACACTTGCTCGGCCAGAAAAAAGCTACCAATGTTCGAGTTATATTATTAACTCGAACATTTGGACGAGGAACCCAAGCGAGCAAAAAGCCGGTGAAGACGAGCGACATGACTAGTCCAAAATGTCCGAAACATCCGTCAGGTCTAGTCTAAAACGTCTTGTACACTCGTCATGACTAGCCACCTTTAGAAGTAATGTCTTCTAACCACGTCTGGACTAGTCTAGAATGTCCTTGAACCCCGTCATGTCTAGTCTGTTTTGTCCATTGAACCCGTCCAGACTAGTCGGAAAATTTAAAAAAGAAGGTGAAAGGTGGATTTGAACATCCAACCCGACAGTATTCGGTATTTGACGGGCATCCTGACGACATACTAGGACATTGAGATAGACTGACGTCAGTTTATACAGTCTAAATCACGAATTGACTCCCGTCTATCTGCTAGACAATGACAGGTCATTCGATGTCAAACGACTTTGACTAGTCTGGATCGTCTTTGGTAGTAGTTGGGACTAGTTTGAAGCATCATCTATACGCGTCATTATTAGTCCTTTTTTAAACACTGTTGCTCATCCTAGTCCAGACTAGTCTGAAAAACTCTAAACGACTCACTTTCTTTGGACTAAATATATCCTCTTAATTCGTCTAAACTGATGAATAATGAAGAGTAAGAGTATAGTGCACACAGAAAAAAATTTTCAATATGTGCGTCATTTGTTAAAAGTAATCGATGAATAATCAGATGTATTTAGCATATGGATTAGATAGGAGAAGAACAGTTGTTTTATTGCCTGTCTTGTACTAAAATCTTCTTAGATTGTAGACCACGATTAATCTGTTATATTATGCTTACGGATATCAATGACATGCATTTATTTTATACTAAATTGTGTTGATTGTCATGGATGTTATTATTTTTTTAAAATAGAACAACACTAAGAAAGCCTATCATAATCAATAGTAAAATCAAAGATAGGTAATACACTTCGTATATTTCTGTCTTGATATATTTTATTATATTTTGCATTTTCGTATGTTTAAAATGTAAAAATATATCGAAACTTAAAAGAATAGGAGTAAATAAAAGAACAATATTTATCTGGTACCGATGAATATTAATTCATATATTCTAAAGGTATTAAAATATAAAATTTTAAGGAAAACACAAAATAATTTAAATCATTTTATGTGATAATTTTTCGTTATTTTGTTTTAAATATAAAGTCTAATAATTTTCAATTTAAGAAGAAACTTAAATTAAGCAAAGTTAATTTAATTGTTAATTATGAAGATAAGGTGATGTTAATTTAAAACTAAACCATCATATGGAAAATCTAGTTTCTTTTAAACATAAATAGTCTTTTATTTTTGGATTTAAAATTTATTTTTTAATGCAACTAATTATTTCCAGTTAATGATATTCAATAAATATCCGTCGGAAAAATATAAATATTTTCTAAATCTATTTTATTTAATGTTATATAAATAATTTCGTCCACTGTAAAAAATCATTTTTTTTTAAAAGTGAAGACAAAAAACTTTGAGCAAAACTATATTAAACAGCTTTTTAAAATGATTGTGAACATGTAGAAGTTGGTCTCTTGATCATGTGATTCAATGGTCTAAACGATGGGTAAGTGATACATAGGATGCATGTTCGAATCTAACCTTTATCTTTACATATTTTCATTTAGACTAGTCAGGACTCGTCCACTACACAAGACTACAACATGTTCTATATACCGTCCCTGACATCCTTACTTTTTTAATTTTAAACTTGTTTCGGACGGGCGTCCCTACCACCCGTCGAGACTAGTCTTTGTCTCAAAAAGTCCTCGTCTAGGACTAGTCTGCGTATTATAGAATAGAGTTCTGTATTAACCAACTTTTGACCAGTCCTGGACGAGTCTTTCTCAAAAGGAGACTAGACTAGACGCGTATAATGTCGCCCGTCAACCATGTGATTTAGACGGGGCTTTATGACGGGCAAAACTCCCGGACTAGTCATGTGCTAGTCGAATTTGAGACAAAGACTAGGCATGACGGAGTGACACGACTTGAAAAAAGACGAGTCATTTAGCCCGTCTTACGCTCACTTGGGAACTGATTTCATATGTTGAAATCAGCAAGTGTTAGCGAATGGTGGTATTCATGTCCTGCAAACATTCTTTTCTGAAGAATTATCCGAAGAATATCAGATTATGGGAAGAGGAGCACGACAAGGCGACCGAGGTTCATATAGAATGATCTTATTAGATAGTGATTTAGAATGGATACTCGGACCGGATTGGGAACAAGTTATTCCGAAAATAACAGGCTCTATTCTTTATACGACTTTGAATGAACATCGAAATAAAATTTATGATAGTAAATGTGCTTCAAAAGAAGTAGGAATAGAACAGTGCAAACGTGAGCATCAAGCTTCTAGAACCTTTATGAATGCATTGTGTACAGGAAAAATGGATATTATTAAAAAATTTTTGATTGAACAAAATCATGGAGCAAATATAGACTCAGGATGTTCACGTACACTTCTTCTCATGGATGCAACAGACTCCATGAAAAATTTATTATATGCTGCTAAAGATACAGTATGTACAATGTTTGAACGTGCTTCAGCTATATTAAACGCCAAACAATTACCAACAGATTCATTTTCTATGCAATTTGCTGTTTATCGAAACTATAATTCGACAGAAAATAAAATCTTAGAAGTCTCAGCCTGGGAAACAAAAGCTAGTAATTTACGTAAATTTATGAATAGTATTGTTCCTGAAGGTGGAATGGATCGTGAAGCGATTGAATTAGGATTATGTCATGTATTTATCGAGAGTGAGACATCAGATTCAATCTCTCAATTTATTTTGATCGGAGATGCTCCAGCGAATACTCAGCCTGATGTAGCTCACAAACGCGCAGCACTCCGTGAAGCATATTGGAAAAAAACTAAGTATGCGAAATCAACATATTATGAAATTGAATTACAAAAGACAATTTCGAAGATATAGCAAAAGCTACAAAATGGCAACATAAATTTCTGAATATCCGTTCTATCGATGGTGCTGAATTACTCACTCACTTTGTCACAGAAGAAGTTCTTACGAAAGCAGCCGGAACCGAAGGAAAATCTCCAGTAGAACTCTACAGACAGAATTACATTAAAAGTTTCACATATCATAAATTTATTCGGAAAAATAAAAACAGAAATTTAAAGACTGAATTTGAATAAGTATTTTTTTATAAGAAATCTGTTTCGAAATAAATTGATTTATAGTCGAAGGACAGAGTTTTTGACAAGTTTTTGTGTCATATATTAATGATTAACATTGATTTGCATTGGAGCAATTTGTGTTTGAAATCGACAAAAATATTTCTTGAAAGTATTTCGAATGTCTCGATCCATTAATATTGATGACAATTTTTCTATTGTAACTGTAAATGATACACTAACAATTCCAATTGGATAAAATAATTCAATATCTGTTAATATATACAATATTGATGGAATTGCTCCAGATATATAAATACTAAATAAAATTATTATATTACGAAGAACATCAAGATCACGATATTTTCTTCGATTATTCTGTGCTAATGGATGATTAACATAATAATGAATTCTAATATAGATTGATATATAAATAATAATAATTAATAGTATTGCTAAGAAATAATAAGCAATAAATGTATAAATAATATGTAATAACATTGCTTTTGGTACCCAACAAAGAAAACCTGAACGAAAATAAATATCTTCTGTAAGTAATGATGGTAATGGAACGATCAAAACAATAATCCATTTAAATATTATTAGATAAATATGTGTTTTTAATGAAGTTAACCATCGATATTTAATAGAAAGAAAAACAAAAATAAATCGTGATATTGATTGTAAAAGATAAGAATAAATTACAGCAACAATGGACATATATCCAAAATAAGCACGCCATCGACATGATTGATCATTTGTATTCCACGAGAAAAAAAATAAATAAATATAATTATTACATTGAACTATACAATATAATATTGATGATAAACATGTATTACAAGTTAAGAGATGAATTGATGTATGCAAGACTTTTGTTATTGCAATCAAAATTAAAATAAATAATGAGATAATTACACCAATTAATGAAAAAAACATCGAAATTGGAGCAACACTATAGTAATTTGTTGAACTCTGTGGTGAAATGGTTATTGAAGAATTCATTTTTGTACTCAAAATAAACTATAACACACACACAAATGAATTACTTCTTGTCGTTTGAACTTTTCTTTAAGAATGAACTGAAAAAATAATCTTTTCTTTCTAATATAGTATGAAATCATCTTACTGGAATGGATAATTAATGTTTCATTTTCTTTTTCTAGACATAATAGAAAAGAAAGTACTCCTAGAAATAAATTCTTTTATCGAATCAAAACGAGTTGTCATTGAGAATAATTGAAGATTTGTTAAAACAAAATTACTATTAACATCTCGTCTCAAATTTCCGCTTTGATAACTAGTAAAAAAGTTTGTTCTTAAAGATCTAATATTTCCCTAGAATAATCTAGATGTTTCATATTAACAATAAAATATAAAAAACTCTTTTGTCGATAACTAGCATTAATTTCATCAATGATATCTTGAGGGTGAGGGGTAAGAGAGAAAACAAATGCCTGTTATGCAGGAGCGGCATAACGTTTTCAAATGGAGTAAGGC
The DNA here is from genome assembly GCA_022393335.1 of Macrotrachela quadricornifera. Classification (NCBI taxonomy): domain Eukaryota; kingdom Metazoa; phylum Rotifera; class Eurotatoria; order Philodinida; family Philodinidae; genus Macrotrachela; species Macrotrachela quadricornifera. The sequence goes on along the minus strand of JAJEKB010021442.1, from coordinate 2,028,183 downwards.
TCACTTTAAACTTATATGATATCTTAACCAAACTTTTTTATCAGTTTATTATGGAATGGAGAATATTTTTTAATAAGCCTATTTAAACTATTTATTTGTGTTATGGTTATCGGGCTACGTTCTTCATCAAAATAGTTTTTATTCTTTATAAAAAGATAAATTTTCAAAAAATATAAGAATTATTTATTTCATATTAGACTATTTGTCCAAAAAAATATTGTCTTTTTTAATTTGACGATATGAATGTTGTCATTATTTTATTTAGATTAATTTTATCAACTTTTTCTTTGTAAATACGCGCTAATAAACAATGGTTAAGTTGTGATTGACTCATAGAAGACCGAAATGTAGTTTTTAATCGATTTAATGCACTATCAGTGGTAATAGGAACAGTTAGATAAAGTTTTATTAATTTATGAAACTGTTCAAACATTTGTTTACCAACATCACATGAATTTAAAATATCACAAATCGTTGAAATTTTTGTGATCTGTTTGATTTTCATTTTCTTTTTTTGAATAACAGATTTTAAAAAATCACCCAATAATTTAAAACTATTTTGAATAAAACGAATTTGCAACATATTGCTTATGATAAAAGTCTTCATAGGTTGTAAAATGTACAGAATTATAACTTGATTGATAACGTTTTGGTGGTTGTCGTTGTCGAGGAAGAGTCGATTTCTCCGTCAAATCTTGACTTTCTTTAATTATCTCATTATAAAACAACTCTAAATTTTCATCATCTAAAAAAAAGAGCTGAGTGAATTAAACAAACATATTCGTGTTTCAATCTAAACGCTGAAGCAGGCATGACAATTTTTCTGTATTCGTAAATACTAAATAACTTAGTTTCAATCCAAAGAAGAAACTAAAATGATTCATTTGTTCATATAAACCATTTGCTTTAAAGGACGTGGCAAAATTTTTACTGCTATCAACTTTCAGCAAGTCTCTGGTTTCTGATTTCTTACTGTTCTCGATGAGATCCATAGCCAAAATTAAATACGTGTTAAAGCGAAGTTTTTTCCTACATACTAATGAAACTTATCATGGTGACAATTTCAATTTACATGTACTTACGCTATACATGCTTGTCAAATATTTAGAAAAGAAGAAATCAGAAATTTACTTCTGTCATATCGACGAAAATGATCATGGTGATAATTTCAACTTAAACATACTCATGCGCAGGCCCCGCGCGAGGGTCCCAGGTTTGGGGAGGGGGGGGGGGTGCAAGACTCCTGAGATAGTTTGATTGAAGAAAGCATTTTTTTTTGCATCAGACTTAATATTAATCTTTATCGTACAATCTGAAGTGCAATATTATTCGCGGAGCGAAAACTTTTTGCAACTTTCTTAGAAAATTCGACTGTATCTGGCAAATTCTCAACAAAACAACCAGTATATGACGTAAGAAACTTCCTCAATACTTCTACGGTCGAAGGTGGCCGCTTTGGCAACGATAGTTCTCGACTAGGTTGTTTCGAAGGAAAAATGGACTAAAGTTAGAAGTTTTTATGGATTGACTGCGGTTACGCAGATGTTATTTTTCGCGAAACGAAAACTTTTCTCATATCAGACTCATGAAAGACTTTTCTTTCTATTATTTTTCTCGAAAGTAAAAAGTGTTGCTATAATTCTTAGTCAATTCGCCGCCGAAGGCGACCACTGCGCATAAATAAAGGTGTTCAGAAGGTAGGATGCAGTAAAATATACCATGAAAACAAGAAGATCAGAGTTATTTTCAAGGTGAGTATGCTCATGCAGAATTTAAAGTAAAAAAACAGCTGATTTCTTCACCTTGCCGTAGAACTTCATGTTTTCGACCGATATCTCAATGATAATCGCCGATTATTATTATAAAAAGATCATTCCCTGACTCCCATTTCCACTCAGAACATCTCTGAAAGATTTGTTTTAAAATGTCCCTGTGAGATACTTTGCAGATTCAAAAAAATATTATCCATTTTGGTGTCTAATAATAAATAATTTTTAATTTGGAGGGGGGGGGGGGTGCGCACCTCCACCACTTTCGCGGGTGCTGGTCATGAACATTCTGTAAGATTCATTTATTGTACTAACTGTTCAAAAATAAAGAGATCATTTTAAGAATTTTTTCATACATTTTTTTAAAATTTTAAAAGCGTTCCACCAAAAAATATAAAGTTTTGATTACTGGAGGGGGAGAGGGGAGGGAGGGAAAAACTTGCCTCCTCCTCCTTGCTGGAACATTGATGCAATAGTAAAAAAATCACTCTAGGAAGAGATATGTTGTTAGTATAACGCTTAAAATAGGCTGGGCGTACTAGGGTTAAGAAAAGTTTTGACTTCTTTCTTATTTTCATCAAAGTTAATTCGATTGTTCCTTAAAAAAACAAGAGAAAAGTTATTCATAAAAGAAAGCTCTTTTCAACGTATTTTGTATGAGATAATGGTATATATGAGAATATTATCCAGGTCAATCATAACGGATCATAAACGGGACCGTATACGGGTTCGTTTTCAGCGACCTGGGTATTCGTCCGCGAATCTAGGTCAATATAAATTCAGGGAAATCCAAATAAGTTCATTTGATTTAATAGAATCTAATTAAAGCGATTGAAGGTGATTGAATGATGAATTCCCAATGATAAATGGAGGAAAGTTTGAATCGTGATGCCAGAAGTTGTTGATCAATTTAAGTGAAATGACAATATGATTCGATCGATGTTTTCAGCTTGTTTCGGAATGATAATTAAGATGATTTGTTAGTCGAAGAAAAGAAGAATTGAGTAAATTTTGAAATCGAATATTAAGATTTGAAAATGCTTTATATAATTGACAATCTTCGAGATAATCAGATATTTCATAATAAAGTTCATTTGATTAGTTTTCAAAACAACTAATTATTTCTCTATGATAAATAAACTTCGAAAGATATTATTCTTCTTGTCTATCATTACATGTTTCTATTTAAATATGAATAAATAAATAAAATCTTTGATATATTTATATGGGGTTGCACTGAATGACGTAAATGAATGACATAGCAATTCAAAAAACATGAATTACAAAGTAATTTATAAAATATCAGGGTCTACCAGGGTCCATCAAGTGCACCACGGTCTACTATGATGAGGGCGAAACACGGATACTGATGTAGATACATACACACTACATTGCACTAACTTAGGCAAATATAAAGGACGGGGTTGAGGGTTGACACACACAGCACATGCCTCTCAGTGAGAGTGAAGGCAAAACACAGACACTGGCGTAGTAGACCCTGCTAGACTCTTCTAGACTTTGATAGACTGTAGTAGTTCTTTATTGGTCCTACAAGACTAATAGATTTAAATGAAGAACAATGTATCCTGTGAATGAAAGCTGAATATAATTGAGATAGGTTTATTGATTGAAATACTGTTTGATACTTGTTTATGTGAATTTTGAGTTACTTTGTAATTTATTTACATCATGGTCTCCATTAAGTAAAATTAACGATATCCTAAACTGTCAGATTTAATATAATTATTAGAAAATTTTTCTACAAATATTAGTAATGAAAAATACACAATTTACCAAGAGTAGAAAAGAGTTTCATTATTGAATTTTTCTAATATGTTTTCACAAAATTTATGATCAAAAATAAACATTTAAGCTGAAAAAAAAAGCTTCTTTTTTTCAGTCTAATTATACAAACACGAACTATAGTTCGATTTTAATTTACTTTCACGAACGTTTGAGATGATAAATAAACCTTTGACATAGAAAATAGTTCTAGGGGTACATATAAACTAATACCTAAAAATATAGCAATTTATATCTAATTTAAAAAAAAACTATGTCTAATTAATTATTAACCCTTGGATTACGGGGCACGCATATATGCGTGTTGAACTTTTTACAAATGTTCGCGTCATTATAATATTATTTAGACTTGATCGATAAGACTTCTCTCTTTTTCTCTTATCTTGAGAATATTATTGCTTTATCGTCACGCATTGTATATCAGCTTGTACGAGCGTAACGCGATGACGTTTTGGCTGCACTTCTTTTCATTTTTCTCAAGAATGGCACCAACTAGATCAATTGTTTTTTTTTTAAAACTTATATCTCCATCAACCCCATACCCTCTAAAAATATCAGCTTCCTTGAGTGAATCGTTTGAGGATGAATGGGAAAATAAATGGCGTAACGCGATGACGAAAAAGGGACCCAAGATGTGAAGGTGGTCTGTTTGCATTTTACTTTTCTGCGAATGTGTATCTAATATATCAAAACGGTCAACAGTAAGTTTGTTGCCAACAACTTAATGTATCTACCAGATGATAAAACATTTCGAATATTTCTCTACTTTTCAAGACGCCTCACTTAAACTAACGTAACGCGATGACGGTTCTGTAACGCGATGACGCTTGATTTTTAAGAGAGTTTGCATCTATATTTTCTATTACTCAGTATATAATCTTATAAAAGCAACACAATGAATTTTCGATATCTGTAACAAAAAGATGTTTAACATCTTGTTTAATGATAAATTCAATACAAAAATTTTTAAAAAATGACATAGATTCTATATCAAATAACGAGTATATAAACATACAAGATATTTTTACAATGCTTGGAGAAAATACTTCGTAAATGAGAAATAATACAATTTAAAAGTAAAGAAAATAAATACTTCACAGAAGCAGAAATATTTTCATCAGTTTCAAAAATAATTCTAGTATATATGAATGAGAGAAGACTAGTTAAATTACAAGAAATTCGATAGACTATATAGTGTCTCATTTTAAACAGAAAATCGAAATATTTTTTTTGTCAAGCTGTTTGAATAATATCTATGTTCAATTGAATTATTTTGAAGAGCTTTTATTGAATGAACTTTTTTGGTTTCTGGAACACTTTTAGTTAGCTTGAACAACTGTTCAAGTTGACCTTTCGATTCATCTATACAATCCTGTGTTAGTTCTATGACATTAATTGTAGTTGTTTTTGATTGAGCAATTTTCACAAAATCTGCAGCCGAGGTGCATCTTTCACCACTCATAATTGCACGATGTACAAGACGTTTTAAAGTTCCTCCCACGGCATCCACAACACCTTTACCATGAGAGGTAGCAAAATAATGCCAACTTAAATCCACCTATAATTTAACGATTGATTATTGCTAACGATTGGCTAAAAATTAATATTATTATTTACCTTATGTTGCTGTGACAAACGACATATATTTCGAAACAGAAATTTCTGTTTGAACTGCTGGCTTGATCCATCCGAAAATATATGAATTTGTTGTAGATGTTGAAATCGTTGGGTTAATTGTTTGAGTAAATTATCAATTGAAGCGTTGACACAGTATTTATCATGTGTTAAGTTGTTGGAAATATACACGAAAGATTCACCACCATCTGCATACCACACATAAGTAGTAAATAACGATACAGCATCTTGAGAATAATAAGAATTTTGAACAGCATTTTGCATACACAAACGAAAATTCTCACTGAAATCCACCTGTATACAAATAATTTCATCATTTGGAATAATTTTCATTTTCTCAAAAAATGTAGCTTGTTCTCGTTTAATAAAGACATGGTTTAAGAATGGTTTAATTTTTTCCTTTAAAGTTAATGAACATTGATTAATTGTATCATTAAATTCAATTTTTTTGGTTTTTCCATCTTGTAAAACCCATTGAAACCATTGAATACGTTTAGTTCGATTAATTACATTTTTCATAATGTTATTATCAAAATTATGTGAACATAAATGGCAACAACTAAACATACATTTTTCTTCTTGTTCATCGCAAACAAGCATCGACGTGAATTCTTGAAGTGAATTTAAACTATCACAACTAATATGTTTTGACAATGATTTTATCAACAGATTCACGTTCTCGTGATAAATACATAAACAACTACGATGAGGCATGTAAGAATTTATCAATATATTCTCTGGACGTAATTCATTAAATGAAGTTAATGACAAGTCGATATTTTTATTCGAATATTCATTAACAAATAATTGATATGTTTCACGTATGTTATACAATAAAATTCGTTTTTGTATTGTCATTTTTTCACCATTATCATCTGTGACTGTGACATAATCACGTTTACCAGGTAATTGATAGGTAATATCATCTCGTTGATAAAATTGAATGACTAATTCTTTCAGTTCAATCGATAATGAACGTTGTTGACGTGTATGTTGATGAGTTGTTTTCGAGATAATATTAAGATTTTGTGCAAGATGTTGTACCACCATTATACGTTTGTTACTATCTTTTGGTAATGAATGAACAGTACGTTTAAGTGCTTTTCCTAATGACTGACGACATTTATACGAAGATTGATGACCATTTAAATTTTTTAATTTTTTTTTATCACGATATTTTTTTGATGCTTGTTTCTGTCGAGCTCGGAACTGATCGAATAAAGCACCTTTTGAACTTTGACGTCTTGAATTATCTCGAATACGAGCTTTTCGTTTCATTTCTTCGAATTTTGATTTATTTTTTAATAAATTTGTTCGATAGAGCTTTTGTCTCTCGGCATTTGATTTAGCCATTTCACGAGTATCAAATGGTCAGTGTAATAAAAATTTCTCTCAAAACAATTTTTCAATATTTTTTTATAGAGTATAAAGTTCGAATTAGACTGAGAATAGAATATGATTCATTTGAATCAGACTGATAATTGAATTGGATTGGTGCTTTTATTTGAATTTTGTATTATCAGTCTGGACCAATCAATCCTATTTTTATGTTGATTTATGAATCATCATTTATAGAATATGATAGCAAATAAATTCTGGTTCTTTAAGTCGTAAACCATCGCGCAAAATTAGTTTCCTCTTAAGTAAGAAAAGAATAAAAAGTTGAAAAATCGTCATCGCGTTACGAAATATTATTTGAATATAGAATAATTTTTAAATAAAAATATCTGCGTTGAATAGCCCACGTAAAGTTAGCTTTGTGCATCAACTTTTTATAAAAAAAATATCAAGGCTCATTGGGCAGAAAAAAACAATACATCATTTTTTGTAACGCGATGACGCGATAAAAACAGAAGTTTTGTAGAACGCTACCGAGGCACACATCAAAGTATTAGAAACCAATTGTTTTACCCAACGATACTTCTGACAACGTAGAGTTCCCTGATACTAAGCAACTTTGTATCCATTAAGTTGTTTCAATGTATGGGCACAATTAACTAATAGACTCTATATACGAGGTTTTGACTATCTATCAGTGATATCTTTGTTGCCAGTAACTATTCGCGATTTTCTGCGACAATCTATATTACAAAATCAATTTTACAGTGTTTTCGAATATTCTCTACAACATGGGGACAATGATTTCTGAACGTATCGATTTTGAACTTACACCACTGAAGTTACACGTTACACGTACAAGCTGATATGTGTATTCATGTGCTCTCTTTTGCGTTCTGATACACTTGCTTCTCACATTCTATCTCGTTCTAATGCTATTTAAAATGGAGCATAAAAAACTACTTGGTTTGGCGATTTTCCAAGTGAACTGATTCGACAACAGATTGAAATATAGACTCAACTCAAAAGTCCAAATGGTCAACCAACTATGGGAAGTAATACCATACGTCTTACTCTACGTCATTGTTCATCTCTAGTTCCATCAACAATACAGGAAAAATTGCACGAAGTTCTTGTATATTTTGTAGGCATGCAAGCAGACGCAAGAAAAAGCATGCCGATACACGTTATCAGTATGATGTTTGGAATTTTGAACTTTGTGTGATAAACTGTTTTAAAGATTATCTTATTCTGTAACATTTCCAAATGCTTCTAATTATATACTAATAAAATTCATTTCAGACTGTTTGAAACGAGGAAAAAAAATAACTTAAAGAAAACTCCGTAACCAAACGGTTAAAGTAATAGAAAAATAAAGACACAATGGTTCTTCTCCAGATGAACGACACCTCATATACGATTGATTTAATTTATGCCGCATATCAAAGTGAGAGTGAGGGTATCAAAGCGTGTGGCATCCGCGGTGTCGTTGATCTAGAGAAGCACCGATACTATTATCAATTAGAACAAAAAAACACAGCAGGAAAAGGAAAATTATTGTGCAATTAATGTTTTTTTAGTTTTGGAAACATCACCTTTTTCTTTTTTTGTTCCTACGAAATATTTTTAGCTTTCAATAGGATGCTGCATAATTTGTATGATGCTGCTAAGCCTATAATGTGTTTCCAAATATGATACTTTAAACAAGCTGAACAAGTACATCTACATTTTCTGCAATTTCTACTTGCATTCAAAAATTCACATTCCATATTTTTTATTATTTTATAAACTATTTTTTTATAACTGATCATCATTCCTAGCTCATATATACTCTTTCAATTATTGATAAATACTAATCAATTATAGATTACGTTCAAATTAATTAGATAATTCGATAAATTAATTGATACTGATTTGTTAAAAGTGACAATATATTAAATGAAAAGACAGAACATTTTTTAATTCAGAAATTTAATTAATACAAAAGATGTTTCATTAAAAAAATTGATTCGACAACATTTTTAGAGTATTCTTTCATCGAAATCGACACTACATTATTAAGTTAGGCCACATCACTATAATTAAGATATAGATTCCTATATTTTTAGGTATTGCATTAAATGCATGCGAATACTTTTTATTTATCTATTCAATTCCAAACTATACTTAAATTGAAATTTACTTTCACGAACGTTTCAGATGAAAAATACACCTTTGGTATAGAAAATCTCAAACAAAATTTGTTATTGTGATCATTAGCTTTATCTGATTTGATCATATAATTTACTATAACCATAAAACGTATATTTTAACATGCAAACAAAAATAAAAGCTATATTTTTAAACCCATCTTTACAGCGGCAGTAAATCATGCACTCCAGGTATTTAAAGATGGATCAAACAATTCAGCACTCTTAAGGTAATTGTAATTCCGTCCACCAACTACTAATACTTTTCCATTCGCTAGTATGGTTGCTGTGTGTCCGTATCGTGCAGTATAGATGTTAGTAATAGTTGTCCAAGTATTTAATGATGGATCATACAATTCCACACTATTAAGAGTACTACCATTAGATCCACCGGCCACTAACACTTTTCCATTTGCTAGTATGGTTGCTGTATGTTGCAATCGTGCAGTATTCATGCTAGTAATAGTTGTCCAAGTATTCAATGATGGATCATACAATTCCGCACTCTTAAGGTAATTATTATTCTGACCACTAGCAACTAACACCTTCCCATTCGCTAGTAAGATTCCGGTGTGGCCCGATCGTGCATTATTCATGTTAGTAATCGTTGTCCAAGTATTTAATGATGGATCATACAATTCCACACTATTAAGAGTACTACCATTAGATCCACCGGCTACTAACACTTTTCCATTCGCTAGTAAGATTGCAGTGTGCCTCGATCGCGCAGTATTCATGTTAGTAACAGTTGTCCAAGTATTTAATGATGGATCATACAATTCCACACTATTTAGATAACTACCATTATATCCACCG
>JAJEKB010021442.1:1947771-2017475 GCA_022393335.1 Macrotrachela quadricornifera | reverse complement strand
ATTCATGCTAGTAATAGTTGTCCAAGTATTTAATGATGGATCATACAGTTCCGCACTGTTAAGATAATTATCATTCCGTCCGCCGGCTACTAACACTTTTCCATTCTCTAGTATGGTTGCTGTGTGGTATCCTCGTGCAGTATTCATGTTAGTAATAGTTGTCCAAGTATTTAATAATGGATCATACAATTCCACACTATTTAGATAACTACCATTATATCCACCGGCTACTAGCACTTTTCCATTCTCTAGTATGGTTGCTGTGTGGTGCCCTCGTGCAGTATTCATGCTAGTAATGTTTGTCCAATTGTTTAATGATGGATCATAGAGTTCTGCACGGTTTAGAGATTCACCAATGTATCCACCGGCTACTAGCACTTTTCCATTCTCTAGTATGGTTGCTGTGTAGCCGTCTCTTGCATTATTCATGCTAGTAAGAGTTGTCCAAGTATCTCGTTTGGAGTCATACGATTCAACGGTTGTTGAATAGTCACTAGTACGTCCGCCAACAACTAACACTTTTCCTGTTTGTAGAATGATTGCGGTGTGGCCCGCGCGTGCAGTAACCATGGTGTTAACAAATGACCATCCTATAGGATAGATAGTTTTGTACACAACATGTTGTTTATTGGAGGAAAGTAAAAATAGATGTGTGCAGGTCATACTCATGGACATAAAGTCTGATATCACTACTATAGCTTCGGTGAGCTGATACGAGCTGTTTGTAGACCTCGTTGGACTGTATTGATTGGATGGAACAGCTGAGCTTAGCGGCGAGCTGCGTTCCCATGAGAGAAGTAAAGTGGCCTGTGTTTTCGGAATTATTTCCATAATAGAATACTTTTCTTATGTTAGGTAAAGACAGCTCAGGACCCAGTTCAACTCTTATATGAGTTCAGCTGACTCTACAGAGCTGTCGCACGCTTAAGAGTTAGCGTTCCGTCTATACTGTTTATTGAATATTATAGCGGTAAACTTAAGCTTCTATCGCTTATATAATGAAGCAGAATAGGTGTCAAAAGATCGAAAGTCAAAAGATCGAAAAGCAAAATATCGAAGAGGTAAAACATCGAAGAGGCAAAACACCGAAAAAAAAAATACCGAATGGCATAATGTCGAAGGAAGAATGTCGAAAACTAAACGTCGAAAAGGTAAAACATCGAAAGTCAAAAAATCGAAGAATAAAATATCGAAAATACAAAATGTCGAAAATTTTCTAATCTGTACTAAAGAGAAAAAAATTCATGAACATAGCCTATTCATTCTCTTACATTATTGCTGATACATTCCTACATAAGAGCATGCACATGTATGTAAATTTTTCCTTTCTTTCGTCACAGCAGCCTCGACTAATGCCTTTCTTTTCGCTCAGTAACTCTTTTTTCTTATTATTTGTCCATATAAGGTAAGGGTAAAAAGTTCACGACATTATTCATATCGATATAAATAGAAAAATTTCTGAGAACTTTTATAACAAATAATACCACAAGATGCAGCGTGAAAAGCTCTACAATATCCATACGAGTGCTTATTTAATAGTTGCAGTTTTGCTTTCGAAATAAACAAAATTTTGAACGTCTAAGTTTCAATGTTGCGAAAAAGTTCTTTTTAGCACGCGAGGAATACATTTTTTCTTACATAGTACTTGATATCCTTTATTAAAAGATACATAAAATACACCATATGATGCAGCGTGAAAAAATCCACAATTTACAAAGGACAATTATAAAAAGATGGAATAAGAAAGAGCGAATTCATCTTGTAGCAAAAAAATATCGTTTTCATATGGTCGAAATTTGGGCGCTCAAAATTTTGTCTAACTTGAAAAACAAAAACCGCGACTATAAAATAAGCAGCCTTGTAAATATTGTAAAGCTTCTCACTCTGCATCGCGTGGTATAATTCGTTGAAAAAAGTTCTCAGAAGTTTTCTATCTAACTTATATCAATATAAAAAATGTCACGAACTTTTTGTCGTTATATTATTTTTACTTATTTCTGTGCATTTTTATTAAAATATAACAATGTTTTTCATCTATTTTACTTCATCTTGCGCTCAACAACGATACAAAAAAGCTATATCTTCTTTCATTTCACCGACGTAAAATAATAGAAAATGAACTATTAGAACATTTTCCGATACTATCATTCATATTCAACATTTTTCGACATTTTCTTTTCGATATTCCTGCACTTCGACGTTTTGACATTCGACTTTTTTTTTTCGACATTTTTAGATTTTTCGATATTTTACCCTTTCGACATTTTGACTCTTCGATGTTTTTTTTTCGACATTTTTCCTTCGATATTTTGCTCTTCGACATTTTGACTTTCGGTCTTTTGACACCTTACCATGAAGCACTGTTAACCGTTCATAGAGTATATATTGAAGGTGCCTCTAAGTCAGCGTAGGCTATGTAATAGGAATACCCTTAACAGATTCGTAACGATTCAGTTTCGTTGGAAAAATCTCTCAAATATCTATATCTGTCAAAAGTTGGCTTCTGATAAATGCAGTTAGTGACGTTTTCATTATCTTCGAGTGACTATTTATTGTTGCTTTCTTCGTATCATCACATATGAGTCAGAAGGAAATTTTCAAATTTTTCCACCATATGCTTATCTCTATGATGTTATGTATAAGAGCGGCTAAAATTTCCCAATAATTCACTTGTCGTTTGAAGAAGTTCATACAGAAGAAAGCCCTAGTTTAGTAAATGAAGTGAGTGGTTCGGCGGATGATTTTGATAGAATATATCTTGAATCTACAAGTTCCGACGAAGAAATTGCTGATGACAAGGTGAACTCAAACATTTGGAATGAAATGGAATTATAAATGGATGCAGAATTTATGGAGGATCATCAACTCATCGATGAGATCATTTCTGCTTCGAGAGAAAATACAGTCAATCCTCTCGATTGTTATCGGCATTTCATCACAGAGAAAATTATTGATTTTATGGGTAGTGAAGCTAATCAATATCCAGAGCAATACTTGCAAGCTCATAAGATCAAATGCCGAGACTGAACCACTATTGGAGCAGCAGTCAATTTTACGTGTCGGGGATTATTCAAAATGCTATACCGAGAGAGACGTTTGAATTACTCGTCAATGTTTGGCATTTTTTGAATAACGATAACAAAGATTCGAACCAAGATAAACTGATCAAGTGGAAGCCAATCTTGCATTTATTGAAGGCCACGTTTTCGTTAGTATATATGCCTGGTTAGATTGTGACTATCGGCGAAACTATGATAATATGGCGAGGCAGGCTTTTGTTCAAACAATATATTCCTGATAAAGCAGACAAGTACGGCGTAAATATATACAAGCTAACAGCTATTAGTCGATACATCTGGAATTTCGTGATCTATACAGGTCAACAAGATCCCATAGCAGGTCTTGATAAAGGTTATCGAACTGTCATAACTGACAACTTTTTAACCAGTGTTTCTCTTGTGAAACGCTTGTCAAAACATGATACATGTCTTATTGGAACACTGAGAAGTAATCGTGTCGGATCAGAAAGTGAAGTTGCTCAGAAAAAACTTAGACACGGCGAAGTTTATGGGTTGTAGGACAAAGACGGTGTGAAACTGATCAAGTAGAAAGACAAGAAGGGCGTCTTGATGGTATCTGCAAGGCCGTCGCATTCAACAACTGTGGTGAATACTGAAAATATCAATAGTAAAAATGAGCCCATCATAAATCTACCAGTAGTGATAGATTATAACGAAGGAAGACAAGGTACTGATTTATTTGATCAGCTATCAACCTATTACACATGTCTCAGACGGTCAATAAAGTGGTATTGAAAGGTGGCATTCGAATGGGTTTTTGGTACAGCATTAATAAATAGTTAATTGATATATAATGAAAACTACACTGCAAGCAAAGTAACTATTCTACAGTTTCGCGAGAGTTTTATTCGATCTCTACTGCTTGGCTTGTCATTCGAGAAGCTGAAATCGGGCCCGAGATAAAAATCAGAACACCAAACAAAGCGAAAACTCGCTGATCATAAGCTCCGAGAAAAAGAAGGATCTGCTCGTGATGTTCGACGACGCTGTGTTGGTTGCTACGAGAAAGCCAGGTAACAACAATCAAGAGAAGCTGGTCATGCGGCTGCAAAGAGAATAAAAGCTTCCTGTCCTGATTGTTTTAATGAGAAGCATCATGCTTTGCAATAAATAGTTAAATAATAGTAAAGACAGAAGTGATGACACATCATATGTGACCTTCTGGCTCAAATAAAAATGGAAAAAAGTGTTTTTCGTCTGAGTTTCGTACTAAAATAAAGTGAAACCCACCGGTGGGTCCCATCATGGTAAATGTGTTAACCATTCATAGACTGTATAATATGGATATCTTTAATCCATCTTAGATCATATAATGTGGGTACTTTTAATCTGTCTTAGAGTATATAATGGAAGCATCCATAAATGGGATATGTTTATTTGTTCACGGACCATGTATGGGATATGTATGGTTGCTCAAGTGTTATGTATCGCTAGTCCATATGCCTTCTAATGAGAAATATTGTATGGATGAAACTAATATCTGTTACAGGATATTTTGGTGTATTTTCTTTAGCTACGTAAGAGTTTTTGGAGCTAGACACCATTTCTTGTCAGCTCGATTTCCTGATTTTTTTTATAACTAAAACAGGTCGTCTGGCACGTCGTCGCCATAGTTTGTCATGGGCTACGAGTGAATGATCTTTCGATTGCTTTTTGCTTTAGATGCAGGACCATGTGTGTTTAATGAACAGCAAACTGTTGATGTTTGATTAGATATCTCACCTTGTTTAATCTTAGTAAATATTAGCACTGATTAATAGACTCTACTTGAAGAGGAATTCACGTATAAAGTTATCAGAAAAACAATCGATAAAAATAAGAAAAGTGCACTGTAAAAAAAATAGGAAGTGTACCGAACTTTAAAGGTTTGGCACAGTTTTACGAAACAATTTTAAGTTTCGTGGCATACAAATCGTTTCGTAATTATTATAAAGAACTTTTTTAAGTTCCGAAAACTGCAGAAGGTTCCGAAGTTTGTTCGCGAAACCCTCTAGAAGTTCCACGCACCACGTACTGAACCTTCGATAGTTTCGTATCTTTTGTACAAAGCTATTGACGGTTTCGCATAGTGTTTAAACGTTCCGTATATATTCTACGAAACCAGTCATAGTTTCGTATATGCTCTAATAGTTCTAGATACGTTGTACGAAACTAGACATGGCTTCGTAAAAGACATACCGAACCAGCACATCATTTACAAAACTATGAACAGTTTCGTACAATGTACGCTGAACCATTTCATATTTTACGGAGCCAATGATAGTTTCGTGAAACAATTAAAGGTTCCGTATACCTTATACGAATCTATCGAAAGTTTCGTAAAGTATCAAAAGGTTCAGCGTATATTGCACGAAACTGTTCATAGTTTTGTCAATGATATAATGGTTTGGTTTATCATTTATGGAACCATGGCTAGTTTCGTACAATATGTGCGGAACTATTAGAACACTTACAAAATTATGAATGATTTTGTAAAACATATACGTACCCTTTAGATGCCCTAGGAAACTGTCGACGGCTTCGTAACGTGTGTACTGAACCTTCAGATAATTGGCGCAGCTGTTAATGGCTTCGTATAGAATATATCAAACTATTATATGGCCTTTGAAACTATCAAAGATTTCGTAAAATATGGGCGGAAGCTTTGCAACATTTACGAAGTTGTTCGTGACTTCGTAACACGTCTACCGAACCATTATATCATTTATGAAACTACGAACAATTTCGCTTAATTTATGTTGAACCTTATAATATTATACGAAGCGTTCGATTGATTCATGTAAGATATACGGTGCTTTTAGTTGTTTTCCGAAACTGTCAGCGATTTTGAGCAAAAAATGCAAAGTTACCAAAATTTCAATACACGGTGCATGAAACTTCTAAACTGTTTCATAGTAAAACTTCAAAACTCTCTTCAATTTTTAGCACTTAGAAAGGTCGTACATGAAAAATACCAAACAATTTTCATGCAACAACACTTAAAATCGTCTCATATAACAGTATCAAATCTTAAAAATTCGATAAAACATCAATTTTTTTAGAATTTGCTAACTCAAATAAGCCTTGTATGAACTATGCTCAGTCAACTCATAGGAAGGTAGAGATAGCACTCAAACATAGTTTTAAAAAATTATCGATTCCGCAACCAAACAGTCTTAAGTAGTTACGAGACATACTGTCTGATAGGTCTCAAAAAGTTGCACGTATTAGTCCTGAGATAGCCGTCAAAAAATTACTAATAGTATTGGAAAATAGTCGTTGAAAAGTTACTAACAATAGTCCGAGATAGCCTTCAAAAAGTTACCAATGGTACGCTGTGATAGCGCTCAAAAAATTACCTAAGGTACTCCAAGATAGCCGTCAAAATGTGACCTATAGTGCCAGAATATAGCCCTCAGAAATTTACTTATAGTACCTCAAGATACCCTTTAAAATGTTACTAATAGCACGTTGAGATAGTCCTCAAAAAGTTACCTATAGTACCCTTAAATTTGCGTTAAAAACTTATGGAACCTTTTTGTTCACTACTCATTCACCGTTTTGTTTTGATGGCGCAGCCTATATATATATATACACGAATGAGTTCACAGAAAACTATTGTCATGTAGAAGACGTTTTAAGTACCCTTACGGATCTGTTGAAAACTTACGGAACCTTTTTGTCCACCACTCATTCACCGTTTTGTTTCGATAATACAAGCTATATATATATACGAGTGAGTTCATGAAAAATTATCATTATATAATAGATGTTTTAAGATTAAGTGCTTGTGTAAATATCTTGTCATGTTGTAGAAGACATCCTACGCATCATTAAGTAGCGACATTTATGATAAGCTAGTATCCTAATTAATTAATTAATTTTATATAATTACAGGTTCAGTGACAACGCTGCCGAACCCAATATCTTTCGAAACCTTGCACATTAATGGGTAAGTTTGCTGTTTTCAATAAATGACTTTCTTTTCTGTTATAGATTAGCCTCCACATGGAATTCATGGGTATATTTATTATCTAATCCAAAATGACTTGTGTTTTATTTCAAATTCATCTTTATATCAAAATCACCAGTAAATTTCACGATAGAAAACCATCATATTTGTATTCTCGTTTTAGGCCAACACACATATGAACTATATGGGTAAGTTTATTTTATTAAATAAAATCAATCCATTTACTCTTTGTTGTAGACTACTACGAAAAACTATTTGGCAATTAAATGTTATTTTTAACTGTTGACGGAATCTCTAGAAGTATTCAAACAGTTTAATTTCCTCGTTGCATTCGTAAGTTAATCTGATTTGAGTATGAAAAGTAAAATGGGATCAACTTACAGATGCAACGTAGAGATCACTGTAAAAAAAGGAACTTTACCGAATCAAAAATGATATCCGGAGACGGACACACACCCCCGATCCTTTTCTGGTTTCGTAAAATGAAAGTTTTGTACCAAACTTTTTTTTAATGAACGGCAAAAAAGGTATCGTACTGAACCTTGTGTACGAAACTTTTTTTGTCATTCCTCAAAGAAGAGTTTGGTACGAAACTTTCTTTTCATGAAACCAAAAAAGGATCGGGAGGTGTGCCCGCCCCCGGATATCATTTTTGGTTCGGTAAAGTTCCGTTTTTTTTTACAGTGTGTGCAATTTCATCGTGCTTTATATTGTAATCGCTCAGAGATTGAGCTAATATATTTTCACATAGGAGCAAGGAATAACCATGGACATAATTCCAAATGAGATATGAACAGAAGAAAGCAAATGGAGTATAAAATTGAAACCTTAAACTTTAGAAGGAAACATGCATTAATTTTCTGTGAAAACGTCGTGAGAAATTCAAACACAACCTGAGTAATCTAAAAAAACTTCAACGAAACAGGAAGATATTTTCATTACTAAAAATCATATTGTTTCTTATTTTGACTAAAAACGACAGAGCTCATCTTTTCCTACTTTAGTATAAATATAAAGATATTTGTTCAAAATGGAAACTATAATACTTTCAGTATTTATACTGATCCTATTTTTAGAGACTACACTCACCTTGACAAATATTTGATCTACAAACTCCGCTAATACAGTCGGATGGATTAATACATCTTGATATCTCTCCACATCGTTTGCCTGGCAGACATGATCCACCACAGTCCACATCAGTCTCATCTGGATTTTTGATACCATCGTTGCAAGTGGGAACTACGATATACAAGGTCAAATACCTCTCGCTAAAGATAACTGTACTTACCTTGACACTTATTTAATGTGCAAACGGCACTGGTACAGTCTGTTCCATTGTTGCAGTTCAAACCATTGGCGCATAGTTTACCTGGCACACATGACTCACCGCAGTCTAAATCACTCTCGTTTCCATTTTTGACACCATCAGTACAAGTAGGAACTACAATACACAAGCTCAAACTCTTTAATTTACAAATTATTATAATTACTTTGACAAATATTTGATCTACAGACACCGTTGATACAATCGTTGGAGTCATGACAACCCTTATAATCGACACATTTCTTTTGCGGTGTGCACCATCCACCACAGTCTATGTCAGTCTCGTTTGCATTCTTGACAGTGTCGTTGCATGTAGGAACTACAAGAGAGAAGCTCAAATTCTTTACACTAGATGTAACTATATTCACCTTGGCAAATGTTGAATGTACAAATACCGCTATTGCAGTCGGACCCACTATTGCATCTCGATCCATCATCACACTTTCTAGTAGGTAAACAGTCGCCACCGCAATCCACATCAGTCTCATTGCCATTCTTGATGCCATCGTTACAAGTAGGAACTGCAATAGATATTAATGAATTCTTCACATACAAAGTAACCAAAGATTCAACAAACGTCAGCAGTGACAGAAAACGTATTATAATCGCACTTTACAGATTAATTTATACTACTGCTTAAGTACGAAAGTAGTATGCGACATCTACATATCGTTTAAACAAGTAGAAATGCATGACCAGGTCATAGACTATCTAAGGGCGGTCTTTATAACTTTTCAAACGCTGTTCACGCGTGGTCCTCATTGGTTTTCGCAGATTATTCAGGGGTGTTGCCTATAACTTTTCAAGAGCTATCTAGAAGTAGTACATAGAGGTTTTTAAGAGTGCTCTGCTATCATATTAACAACTGTTCAAATCTTTCTAAAGTTGGTGTTGAAACTAATTGTGAACAATCATATAGGTGATTCTTATGGTTCCGTTAATAGACGTCGAATAGTCTTTCCAGGTGTTCTTAGAAGGCTGTTGAGTTCTAACCGTGTGCTAATGAGAACTGTTTAAGTAGTTCATCTGAAGTTTGAACTGTGAACTGTCGTAGGTCTATACAGTGCTAACTACATATTTATCATAGTTTAAATACAATTATAGACGGTCTTATTGTTGAAGCTAATACATCTTAAGATGATTGTTGCCTTTAGAACGTGTTTTTTGACGACAGATCAACTATTTTTAATACTTTCTATTATTCTAACATTAACGTGATTTACAACGAATAAATGCATTATGTAGACGAAAGTAGCAAACTGTTGTATGGGTAGCCCTCGTACAGTTTTTGTAGGTCCGGTTGGACCAACATAATGTCATTTTTCTTTTTTTTCATGTAAACAAGTATTTTTGTTAAGCAATCGCTTTTCTAATCGTTAGTCTCTTACAATAAGAAAAACGATCGCTCGAAAAAGAACTGTTCAAGTAGAAAAAGAAGAAAAATAACATTATGTGAGTCCAGCCGAACCACAAAAACCGTACAAAAGCTAGTACATCATAGAAAATATATTTCTGAATAATAGATCAAGAAGTTTTTTGTCTTAAATTGTAACAAACCATTTTTGAGAATTGTTAGAGTAATCTACCCCTTCATAACGTCTTGCAGTACAGAAAATCTTTGTGCAATTGATTTAAAAATTACTATCAGGCAGTTTGTCTATATTTCTAGTAATATGTCAATACTAGATGAACACAGATGCAAATTTTTGAAACCTTTTTTTTAGTATATCTTCAGCTACTGATGATTACTAATTATGCTACGAATTTCATATCGATCTTTCTCACTATCTTAGTCTGATCTGTACAAGATGCCTGGCGGTAGGTATACAAAATTTTATACAATCAATTCTTAATTTTAATTTGAAGACATTTATACCCTTCTGGTCTGAATAAAATTCTCTGCCGAATGATTTATAAATAAACTATTCGATCATGTGAAGATTCGATCCATACTCAATGAATCGGGTCTTTCGTTATCACCCTTATCGTTACAAAAAACTATAAAGATGTCTATCGAATGGAGCAACTAAATAGACTGAAAGTTTCATCGATCAACCTAAACCTTATAGGAGTGATTAGTAACTCTCATCTGGAAAGAGATGTTTCATGTGTTTCGATGATCATATACATATTCTGTTAATGAATATTCAGTAGAAACAGTGCATTGTTATTTATTTTACTCTCGGAAAATGTCATATAACAGGTGTTGACCATTGATTACTTATCTGAATTGTCATTCTACTAACAGAACTAAGAGAAGTGTCGAAAGAGAGGACACTACCGGGAATTGAGGATGAGATATGCATATGTGTACTAAGTTGTCTCGGGAGCAGCTACAAATTGATTAAATTGATTAAAATATCTGTCGATGAACGGATAAAAAAAGTGGAAGAAATTTGAGCTATAGTCCCAAATTGGATCTGCAGCCATAGGAAAAATTCACAGCTAACATATATATAGTCATGAATATCTAATACGGGAGAGCCCTTTTGCACTCATATTATGGTTCATAAATCTTTTTTATAACTGAAAAGAGGCGAAAAAAAAATTGGAAGAAAGGAAAACTAGGAAGATAGAAAAGTGGCATATTTGTTACGATTTGGCAGTTCCAGTGACTTTGAGTGTATATGTATTGAAGTAGTCAACTCTTGCAAAATAAACTATCCTTCGCTTTCGTATGAAAAGAACATAAAAAATCGTACCTGTAGATTTTGTTCCCAATACAGTGCCAAGAACTATTGCACCAATGAGTAGAACAGTCAATAAGCAGATAGGAATGACAAATCTCTTCTTCCGATACCAAGAACGTCTGGAAAATCCAATAAAAAAATCTCATTCAACATACAATTAAGAAAAGATTTAGTTAAACTTACTCAGTTTTTGGATAAAGTTGTGCACCTAGATATAAAAACAGTATTAGTTCAAAGCAAATAAGGGGGTAACTTTCAGATACCTTCGAATGGAGGTTCCAATAAGATTTCTTGAGGTACCACCTGTTTCAAATGAATAATATGAAGATCATTTCCTGGACTGAATTGTGATTGAACTACCATTTCAGTGCCAGGTAAAAGAAGAACTTCATCTTCAGTTTTAAAATGTGAGTGAGCACGTATTGTCCGACAATTAAAAGCTTCGACAGAGAACAATGTTCGTTTACCAAGAATTCCTAGATACATATTGTTTTTCAAGACAGGTAAAGAAGTTGTGCATGATGAAAATCCCCACCAAATCACCATCGTGTCTGGTGGAAATTCAGCACTCAAATCTTTAGTCACTCCGCGCCAAACAGTTAATTGTGGGAGGCACGGCAATTTAGCTAATGCAGTTAAGAACAGTTTTAGATATTTAAAATACGGTCGTAAATTCTCGCGAGAGCCGTTTTTGAGCGTATGATTAAGCATTGAATATAGACTGTGATAGTCTTCTGGCCATTCAAATGTGTAAAGACGTATTGCAGCACTTTCATCGATTGTTAGTCCATCAGGTGGCGGATTTGATGTTTCATTTAGTGCTTTCTGAGCATAAACCGACAAATTATGAATAATGCCGATTAGTGGTGTACATGCTTCTTTAAGGGATACCAAAGTTTCTGCGGCGTATCCAACAATAGGACCAAGATTTGCTGAAATATCGTTAATGACATTCACTTGTGCCATGTCTTGTTCGACAGAAACAACTTCCACGATTCGAGGATTTTTTGACGTAGGGTGATTCGATATATTATCAGATCCCTCTATTGCAACCAATTCTTGTCTTTGATCAGGTGTTTTGTCTACATTCAAGTTCAGATGTAGTGTGTCGAACTTGTGTGATAAATTCCTTCTGTTATCAATGTCTTTGCCAATCAGCATTTGACGATCATCCGAAAGTTCGTTAGCAAATGTTGTCGGTTGTAGTTCAAACTGTTCTTGATCATTTGTCATTGTCATTTTTCTCTTTTTATTATGATCGTTGGTTATTTTATGTTATTTAAATGAATATTGATTCTAAAAAAGATTCGAGATCAATTATTCTTGTTGATGACAAGAATGAATAGTTATTAGTTATAAGAAATTATGAATGAATCATCAGAAAAATCAATATGAATATCAATAAGTTTCCAACTCACTGTCATCATTTCATATTATTATTCTTGTTTCAGTTCCTGTGCAGAATTGTTAGATTCCGATTGAGATGAAAATACGAACTATTACTATTTTTCTTATTTGTAATTGATCTTTTAAAATCTTAATTTTAAACAGAAATTATCGTATAGAAAGGATTCCAATTGATCTATTTTGAGAAAAAAAACGAATAAAAAATTCAAACTAACAATAAAAAAAATACTATTCGAAATAGTCTATCAATTTTTGATTTTTCTAAATAGAATTCTATTAACTATTAATCAGTGACAAATGGTGTATCATTATAATTTATGAAACTTTTTTCTAAAATATTTCATGATAGATATTACAGTGAAAATTAATTCGAAAGTTGAATGATATTATGCATTATAAACAGAGAAATTAATAAAAATAGGTTTAATTACTTGATAGCCGCTGGGTCAAAAGAAAGAAACAAATAATTGATTTGCTTTTTATAAATTTTCCAATCAGAAAATAAGAAAAAGATATTATTCTATTTTTAATGACTGATTAACAGTGTTCGTTGAACAGTTAACCAAGTACTTCTCAGACTAATATACTTTATAGTTCGTAGCATATCAAATTGACATAGACGATACAAGTAAGATAGAAAAAAGGAAGAGTGATTCGTGCATCTTTTCTATACTATGATACGTTCGTTGATGATAGATAGTGAATCGCTCTGAAATTTATAGTGAGAGCACGCAAGTTACAATATAGAGTATAAGCATGAGATACCTAATTCGATTTATAATATAAATGTACTTCCAGAAGTTTTTACCATTTCGAAAATAAATAAAATTAAATATATTTTTATTTTCATTTATAATTATTTATAAAATTTATAAATGGACACTTTACTGTAAAGTTATACAAAAAATTTTAATATTTATATTTTTATAGAATTTAACATTAAAATGCTCATTTATACACTGGATCACGTAAATGAATTACAAAATAATTCAATGAAACCGATAAACTAGCAGAGTCTGCCATGACATATGATGCCCTGAAGGACTTTTTTGAGGATGACAGCGCGTCAACTGAATGAGGGTGAGGGTGGAACGACGGAGACCCTGACAGACATTGAAGAGTCAGTCTACTAGAACCTGCAGATCCGACGAGGCCCTAGTAGACGCTACCTGACATTAGTGGAATAATATAGATGTTGTGAAAGATTTTTAATAAAAATCGGAAATACAAATGTTGATAGAAATATATAAAAAATAGTATTGAAAATTATATAATAAATAATATCGAAGACTTTATCTGGATTTTTGGTTATTTCGTAATTCATTTACAGCATGGCCTACACTTATACGTTTTATATATAATTATAAATGAAAAATAAAAATATTTATATTTCTTGTGTAACTTATAGTTAACTCGTGGTTTTTTATGAATATTATTGTAGACTATAAAGAAAAAGTAGTATTTATATATTTTGTATAAATACATTGCGTAGAGAACATGTATTTTACTTATGATAAATTATAGATGAACAAAAAAAAATATTTACATTTTGTTGGAGCATCAGCGTGCTGTCGTTTTTTTCGCTCATTCATATTATAAATCGAATTAGGCATCTGCTCAGTATAAGCATATTTAGTGAGTAATGTATTTGTAGAAATGAAAGTGATAAAGCGATTATTATTCATCAGCGCAGTTAATGATAATTCAAAACAATATAAATTCAGTTTTTTCCCAAGAGAAACTAATATGTTTGAAATCATTCTTTCAAATAAGATACTGTTTATGTAATAATCTAAACATTTCGACTAAACTGTTTTATATTACTTTCGAATATTAAACAGCAAAAGTCTATCATTACACAAACATTTTTAAACATTTCTATTTCAGAATTGTTTTTTCCCTAGGAAGAATCTTTGGCGTTTCCATTCAAGATCCTTGACAGATCCGGCAAGAATCCCAAAAGGATTCGTTCTTTTTTCTTTAGTAAATGAAGAAATTCTGAAAAAAGTGTGTAACCACGGAATTGCAACATCCTGACAAGATTTAAATAGAATTCGATTAGGATCCTTGACATTTCACCACTACTTTTAAACCAGAAATCGTTCAGAAAACCAGTTAATCCTAAAAGAAGTGTGTAGCCACAAAATATTAAAGATTTCTGCAGGATTGAAACAAAATCTCATAAGGATCGTTAGCAGTTTTGCATTATTTTTAGATCAGGACCCTCATAGGATTTTAATAATTCTTAATGAAAAAAAAAACTAATTATATCTTTGAGGATATTAGGAGCTTAAAAAATAGCTATTAATATCTGTAGGAACAAGCTCGAGATAATATCTAACTCGGCTCTAATATGTATCTGCCAAACTTATCATCACTATCACAAATTTAGCATTAATATTTAAAAAATACGATATTTCTAAAAACAATAAAATAGGTCTGGAAAGTATATGTCAATATTTTCTACTTTTTATATAGATCATTTTCGACTTGCATAAGTCTTACTTCACTATATGCTCGAACTAGAAAGAGCGTGTGCTCATAAAAAAAAGATACATTACCTATTGAGTTACTAGTTAATCAAAGTTTAGGAACTGAATAAACTGTCATTATTAATGGCAATTATCGAATATAGATTGTTTTCGATACATTTCTTTTTGCTAATCATATTCACACAGTACTTAATGTGATTAATATACTACAGAATACAGTATATGGTCAAGACATGCGATTGCGTTGAGATATTATTACGTTTTTCAAAAATATTTCAATATTTTTTCTTTCGTAAACTTTTTCAGTAATTTGGATTGCTTTTAACAGACATAAAGTACATTGAATTTATATAAAATGCCGGACCAGACCAGTTCGACAAAAAATTTGGACCACTTGACCTAACAATTTTTACTGATTAACCTGTTCAGCACCAAAGAAAAGTTTCATTGGCCCGAGCCAGAGCAGGTTCGGATCGGACCAGTTCGCTGACAACGGAACATTGTCAAGTACCGGAGTGCTTTTCAGTGAGGGCTTCATGGATCCTGTAGCCGATAGTGAGCTGCGTCTGTAGTAAAAAAAGCTCGGGTTTCTGGCTTGTTTCTGAGAAGATATTGCGTTCCTAGTGAATTTTCTCTATAATACCCTTATACTGGCAGCAAAGCTATATTTTAGAATTTTGGCCTGAAATTTTGCCTGCATAAAGATCTCAGCTAGACTGGTTTGCATACAAAATTTCAGAAGTTTTGAATAAAGTCTCTCTAAGATACGAGACTATTCATTTATAGATTTTTTTATGCATACTAGTCTAGTTAAGGTCTTTATGCAGGCAAAGTTTCAAATCAAAATTTGCGACTAGAGCTTTGTTGCTAATATAGGAATACTTTAGAGAAAATTCACTAGGAACTTAATATCTTCTCAGAAACAAGTTAGAAACCCGAGCTTTTGTTACTACAGACACAGGCTACTATGGGCTACAAAATGCGCGAAATTCCGAATGAAACGCGCTTCGTCACCTAAGAATGTTTTTTTGGGATCCAGGCAGCCTGTTTCCAGCCCAGATCTCTTATATATGCCATACATTTCAGTTCTATGATTGACTTCGTATTAAAGTCTGCTTAGAATTAATCATCAATATCTGGAAAAGTTGCCCGAACTACCAAATGAAATCCATATGCACTGAACGTAGTTTCGAAATATGGCTAACTCTTACATATGGTGTCTACTACTCTATAAACTATCCGAAGATAAAAGTGTTTTATTTTGTTATATTATCTATTTACAGAAAGTTATATTACTGCTATGAGAAAAATGCTCGAAATAAATCCATAGATGGTCTTGCTACACTAGCCAAGCTTTAAGTTAGAGTCTATCGAACATATACGCAAAGTGTCGATGATATATTTCATATGATCAAGAAAATTCTGCATGAACGTTTAAAAAGAATCAGAGATATTTATTTTATTCCTGGTTTGCTCGTAAACCACTTATATCCTTGGTCATTTTCAACAACTAAAAACACAACTAGAGATTATCAGTCAATTTCTACTAAAACAATAAATACTATTATGACAGAATGTCATTCATTAATATTAAAGTTTGAACGAAAATATTATAAAAAATATTTACCGTTAAATAATCTCCAAGATGGATAAAAAAGACACAAAATAATGAATAAATACTCTTCTAATCAATCGAAATGAAGATTCGGGATATAAATAAATATGATAAAATCCCACTTTTATCTCTCTTTCACTGATATAATCATTCACCCATAAAATATTTATTTACCAAGCATATAAATAGAAAAAAGACATGACTAACGCCTTTTTTTTCTTATACATATAAGAAACATTAGCTGTAGTGAATATATGAAGAAAGAAAAACCTACAATATACATTATCCATCTCTGTCGCATTAAAAAAAATGTAATTTATGATTGATCTAGGAGAATAAAAGAAAAAGAACGGATGTGCATAATTTATCTCTATTATATTAACGAAGCATGTAAAGATAGTGACGTAGGTTGTATTGAATATTTCTTTTTTATTCAACGATTATTATATGCATATATCATAGAAATAAAGTATATTTTTGGTTAACTAATAAAATCTTTATTATAAATCGTTTAAAACTTATTTAATATGTTCTATAGAAAAACATGAATATATTCAGTATATTACTGAATGAAACAACACTTCCTTTATAAAAAAATCTTGAGGGTGAGGGTGAGGGTGAGTACAGCTGCCATTATCTATAGATTTCAATTCAGCTACGGATATCATCAGATGGCTAAGATAATCTTAATGATTAAACTAATCACAAGATCAATTTTTAACTGATATAGAACGAATTCTATATTAGTAATAGAATTTTACAGAAGATAAGAGTTTGAAAGCATCACACGACGGGTTTATCTTACCCGGGTTTTTGTTGAATCGCTGCTGTGTTTTTCGGATATGTTTGAATGTGTTGATTTCTTTCCAATTAATCGTTGTGGACGTTTTATCTAGAAGGTGAAAAAGAAAAGTTAGTTGTGCAATAATGAGAAATTTTTTTTCTTTTTTTCTAAACTAAGTTATATGAAGTATTCTGTTTGAGAAGTGTAAGCTAAATAATACACAAGATAACGCTCGACTGAATTTTTATCCTCAAGTTGATACTTCTGTCTTCCTGAAACGACTCGTTATAACCCTATTTTGATATTTTATTGGTATTTTTTTCCTCTATAAATTCGGCTCTAACTTTAAAAATGTGATTAGTATTAGAATTAACTATGTTATGAAATAAATATATTGCGGTAGTTATGTTGAGCATCAGAATAATATAAATAATACCGTTTATTCTAATTTAATCAATCGTTGACGCAAAATTAATTGTTCAGTACAATATTATGCGAGAAAATCATATTTGAAAGAAATATCCCTTACAACCGAGAAAAATATTCAGAAATATAATTTTTCTCTTTATTTTATGGTAGCAACAGCGTTACCATGTACTTTTTATTTATTTTGTATCGCTTTAATATTGACAATTTACAACAGAGTATACAGATGAATCAGAGATGTCCATCGCGCCGCTGACGCGTCGCTGCCGCGGTTGACGGCGCGGCAGCGGCAGGTTTTTTTTTAGATTATCACGGCGCGGCACATCACTCATAATGGCGCTGTGGCAGTGGCGCGGCAGAGGCTTTTCATGTTTTTAGCCACCGCGGCAGCGACGCGGCTCAATTTTTTTTCAGAAATTTTATCTGTAATTCTAAAAAATATCCAGCCTCAGACCTGAAATTAAACTCCAAAAAGTGGCATTTTTTCTTCATGTAGTGACAGTAATAGTGCTGTAACCTTTTCTTCAAATATTGCTGCGACAGCGGCAACGTTTTTAGTATGTCGATATGCAGAAGCACCGTGGCAACATGTATTTTATATAATACCGCGGCGCGGTACTTTTTGATTTTATAACATAGCGGCGCGGCAGCGGCAGATTTTCAGCCACGATGGACATCTCTGAGATGAATTAGAGTGTTTAATTGCTGTTATAAATGCTTTATTGCTAGGATGAATTTTTCCATTAGTTTGCTGAATTTTGAAAAATCCAGTGAAACTAAAAATAATGTTCTACACATTCTGTAAAATTGATTGTATCTGACAGAAGTATATTCGTATCGGTTTTAATCAAAAAAACTTTTCCGTTAGAATTTTATTATTTAAAAACTTCTCTATCAAATAGAAAAAAATCTATAAGAACTCAACTTTCAAGAAAATTGCATTTTTCAATTTTTAAATTTCATCAAGGTTTAATTCTATATTTTTATCCTTTTGCTACATATCACATGGGAGCTATTCAAAGAACACTATATTGACATTTATAAAAAAAAATATATCTATATAATCAATCGTTACTTTATCAAGTTCATAATTTTCTAATAATGAATTATATGATTCAGCACGCATGGTCCATCGTATGGGACATAAAGGTGTAAGGTGTGTATATGGTATAGATACTTCTTTTACAGTAGCAAGACGCTTCGATAATCGACAAATAAACTCTATTATATCTTTGGCAAATGACAAACAATTACTTATCGTAAAAAAATTTTTAATTAAATCTTGTATAGCTAAATCTAAACAATGCGCAGTGCAATGAACAAAAATAGCTTTCGATTAATGTTGCAAAATTAATGGTGATACACCTCCATAAATGCCAGCCATGTTTGATGCATCATCATAGTTTCGACCACGATAATCAGCTATATTTAACCCATATCGAGTTAATGTATCAAGAATTGCTTTAACAATTGTTGGTGCATTTTATCTTAATATTTCATAAAGTCCAATAACATCTTCATAAACTTCATAATCATCATCGACGGTTCGTATGGTAATACATAGTTGTTCACGATTTGTTTCATCACAAATTAAAGAAAAATATTTTCTGTTTGAAATCTAAACAAGAAATAACAACAATTTCAACATAGTATAAATTCAAAACTAATCTCCTGACAATCTACAAAAGGCTACAGATATTCTGGTTCGATGTTTTCATCTCTCTGTAATATGTAAATAAAGACACATCTACATTCAATTTTCAATACAATATATAAATTATTTTTGACTCTATTACTGCAGTATGCCAAATTTTTAACCATTAAAATAATAGCTAAATTCTTATCAAACTATATAAAAAATCTCTCAAAAAAATCCAATTTTCTCCGATATTCATCCAGAATATTTCAGAGAGATGGAAAGCTACATGGAATTTCTCAATAGTTCTTTGAATTCAACAAAATCATAGATACTTCTTTCATAATATCTCGTATAATTACTAAATAAATTTCTTTACATAGTTCGTTGACAATATCATGTGATAAATATTTTTTATTATTAATCCATTCTTTCAAACAAATACTTTCAAAACTTCGAACTTTTAATAATTGAAGCAAATTACTATTTTCATTAGAATGTCCTCTCAGAGCAAGACCTTGATGAAGTAAATACATAATACTTGAAATTTAAAGTAAAAGAGCTCTTTTATGGATGGGATGTAGTTTTGTTGTACTTGGATGAATTTTACTTTCAAATGCTATACGACATGGATAACAAAATACTTTTTTTTCGATTCTGAAAAAATAAGAAATCAGTTTAAAATCACGTTTTGAATTAAGATTGCATTTTTCTTTTTTTATATGAAACTCACTTTACAAAATGTTAGCCATGGATAATCAACGAACCACTTTTTTTGACATGAGCGCTTACCTATTATGGACGAAATTAATTCATCATCTTCTACAGGATGGTATGATGTTGAAGAACTACAACAGTGAAGCTCACATTTCGAAATAAATGATGCATTTTGAACAGATGAATGTGATAAGGATGAGTTTATTAATTGTAGAGATGATTTATCAGAACTACAACGAGGTCGAGATTGATGTTCAGGCTCATTACTTGAATTTGTTGGGAGATCAATAAGATCAACTAAAGCAATTTCTTCTGTAGAGTTTTGTGTAGAATCAGATGATGCTTGATCTTTGGATTTTTTAGTAAAATATTTAAGGATTGATCCAGCAGATCGTTTTATTGTTATTCATAGATTAGAATCTAAAATAATGATATTCATACTATACTCGAAAGAAAGTATTTTTTCTGATGCATCTATTTATATTAATTTAAATCATATTTTCATCAGAGAAAGAAGAAGAATATTGTCGTAATCTTCTTTCATTCTAACAGATTTATAATGTTGAGTATATGTAGAAAATAGGAGAGCTTAAAATTTAAATAAATATAGAAATAATCTTTTTTCAGCCTATACTGATTTAATATTTTTCTCCAACAAATTTTTTTGTTAAAGTTTTAATCATTACAAATATATTTCGATCAATAAAATCAAGTATGTGATAATATCACAAAAGAGAATAAATCTGGTTAGCTCTATCTAGTTCTGTTCTGTCACCTTTTAATCATAAAATCTTGCAAATGATTTAGGTTACATACCATTTTGTGTAAATAAGATAAGAGATGTCGCCTAGAATCATAATGACACATAGCTGATTAGTTTCACTATCATCTCAGTTTTTTAGTGTTTTTACACTCGAAAATAGATGAAAACATGCAAAAAGAACCAATCTTTGTATTTAAAGAAGATTCTTCTTGACAATAAAACTGATCAACGCTTTTTATGAGTTTTACTATAGGTAAACCAAGGGTATTTAGTATTCATCTACTGATATGTGAATGGATGAGTATGTGAGAAGAAATTGACTTTTGAATTTTATCTATCCTGAAAGAGGGTTTATCAAAATGCAACGTATGACAGACCCTTAAAGAGTACGTCGAATGAATAAACGCTTCGATAAACCTCTCCATGTGCGGCGTCTGAATCTGATAAACTGTTCTTTTCGTTACTTTAACGGGTAGATACAAAAGTTTAACACATTTTGATAAACGATAGAAAGGGTTTGTCACATGTTGCACTTCGTTGAACCCTTTAATGGTTTATCATTAGTCGAATATTTTTTACAGTGTATAGCATACTTTTCTTCTAATTCGACGTTGTAGGATGTATATTCATAGATTCAGCCATATATATGTAATAATTTCTACTATTCGTATTATCCGTAGCTATCCCAAGGATTCGTCATAAGCACACTAAATAAAAATGTGTCGCGTTTTACGACACATTCTTTGGTACGTCGCTGTTTTCTTGTTGAAAGAAACGATTTACTAATATTATTTTATAGTTCAATTTGATTACGTGGTACCCATTCTTGTACCTGGAGACGATCATATCGTAAGGTCTGACCATTCAGAGATCTTCAGATCTGGATAGAACCGCTTCGAGGCAGTCTGTTCTTTTTCAACTATCAATCTCTTCAGATATTCTCGAATAATAAATGGTGACGAAATAATTTAAAAAGAGATATAGGAAATTATGTAAATTTAGTACATAAAATCGGCTCGATTATATGTATCTTCATACGTCAAAACAAAATGACGAATGAATAGTTGATATATAGATTATGACGCATCAAAAGTGCGACACATTTTATTTTAGTATGAGGACATTATATTGTAAAATATGATACGTACAAGAAGGTAGTTGTAACTATCTTTCTGTCAAAATTGTCAATACCTATATAACCATTTCTTTATTTGAATATAGGATTTTGGTGAAATTTTCTATTTTGTCAAAGTCATAATCTATAGTCTTTGAAAAGGTTAGATATTGTAGTAGTAACAAAGAAAAAAGATTATTATGAAAGAATAGAAACTATGATAAACCTATGTCATAAATGAATTACCAAATATATGGTAATAAAATATTTGGAACATCACGTTCGAATTTCTTCCAGTCCTCACCATATCTCATGCTACAATAGTCAGCCAACTCCGGTACAGCTGTCTTCGTAAAAAACCGCCTGTTCAACAAAAATTGAATAGCTGTTAACCAATAATTTCCACTTGTTAAAACAAACCCAGTTCGCCACAGTATATACCCACCATAATTAATGTGGCGTGCGAGAGAAAAAAGACCACCAGTATAAACTTTGCCCTTATTTGCCGGATTATCCTTAAATCTTTTACGTTGAAGTTCAGAAATCAATTCAGTAAAAATACCGACTATAAATAGTGAAATGCCAACATATTGTGGAATACTTAATTCATATGATGGTTCATAGACTAAAGCTGATAAGCTGGCTAGAGCATTATTCACTATATTGTAGATGTCAATAACTACTACAGGACCATAAGTTATTTGGTGCTCGAGTATGTAAACTACATTAATAATTTGTTTTACAGCACAACCAGCTGCCATAGCGACCAGGACTGTACCTTTAGTTCCAGCAGGAATTGTGTCAAAAGCTACTTTGGAGAGAAGTTGATGACCATATCCGCCAAAAAGCAAAAGATATTGAAGATAGGGATCAATAGTACGAAGTACGGAGAAAAGAAAACGAGGAAGAGGATTTGATTCCTTATTGGATCGATCCCACATACTGTGTACTTTTTTCGAATAATTTGACATGATAACCAAGGATTAAGAAGAGATTTATAAATATTGATGAAATGTAAAATTATGAACTGCTTTCGTAATTTAATAGTGATGGTAGATAGACGCTGTAGATCAGGGCTCCGCGTGGGATGGGATGGGACGAAAAAAGTCGTCCTATGGGATGAATTTTTTTTTAACTGTCCCATAGGATAGGACGATAATTTTTTAAAACCAGTCCCATCCCATGGGATAGTATCACAAAAAATTTTGATCCCATGGGATGGTACTAAAAAAAAATCTTCGTCCCATGGGATGGGATGGGACAGAAAACTCTTGTCCCATCCCATCCCATCCCATGAATTCTCATACAGTCAAATTTCGTTTCAATTACAAAGGTCCTGTATAATTATCGACTCTATCAACGATACTAAGCGTTTCAGAAGATCATGCTATATTCTCAGTTTTATTATAATCAAGTCTATAATCATTTTTTATCTGCCTTAAAAATGCTTATCATCATTTGCATGAACACAGAATGATAAGTAAGAGAATATACTCATCAGATGGACTTTCAAGAATAGACGATGAATCTTTGACAGACATACTATAAAGATGTTACAGCTGTCGGCTGTATAATGAACGGAGATAGATCGTTGTTAAGTGTGAGTGTGTACAATCCTCCTTTATTCCGAAAAATTCATCCCTTTTTATATCAACAAGAAGACATCACACATGACGAGAGAGAGGGAAAAAAGAGAAGAAAACAAAGATATAAGAGAAATATCTCCTAGATATTTCTCTTTGACAAAGATGATCACATGACCATCTTACGCAATAACGAAAAGAGAGGAGAAAGACAAGAAAAATTTGTTTTAAATAAAAGTGCTTGTTTCTATCACAGTATATTTAATTTAACCATTGTCTTTGTTTATACTTTGATTCATTCTTGTCAATTTTAACGCCACTTAGCGGTTGTGCTAGGTAACCAGTTAAAGACTAATAAAAAATACTTTTCTAATTGTTTTGTTCGAAGTTCAAACCATCAAATGAGACATCTATATCGAAGGAATTTTTTTCTCAATCAGTAGAAAGTTTTTACAGAAAGTACCGATTTCATGAGATAAAATGAAAGGCTAAAAAATTCTCATCCCATGGGATAGGATGGGATTCAAAAAAAAAATTAATGTCCCACGGGATGGGATGGGATTTTAAAAAAAAATTTCATCCCATGGGATGGGAGGATCCTCAAACCTTGCGGTCCCATCTCATCCCATGGGACGTTCTCCACAAAAATCTGTCCCATGGGATGGGATGGGACGGGATGGGATGGGATGGGATGGGATTATCCCATCCCACGCGGAGCCCTGCTGTAGATGATTATGCAAATGTTACTACTCCGTTAGAAAAACAACATTAACAACAAAGGTTTACTCGCACTGCACGTGCTTATTTATTGGCGAAAGAATGAAGAAAAAAAGATTGCCGTAGTGTCATATGTTATGAGATGTATATAAAAGAATGTGGAGTGTAAGAAAAAAACCACGATGTGGACTAAAAATACGAGGTGACTTGTAACTATTAGAGAGCGATAGTTGATGGCATAAATAAGCGAAAAAGTGTTTTATGAGTAACTTATGATAAAAAACAGACAGAAATTGGCAATTCTAAACATCACAATGAAGGAATTTGTGTAGATGGAAGTGATAAACATAATTGGTTCACTGATGGCGAATAAAATATTTTTTTACTAAAAATTATGAAGATAGTTGATTTTTCGATTGTCTTTTCTTCAATCTTGATTACTAAAATATAGAAAATTGTATAGTCTATTTGTGAAAAAAAACTAACTTTGAGCGATTTTACTGATGAATATATTTGGTTTGAAATATTTCCAAAAACTGGCGGAATTTTAGTAGTTTGATCTTGAGGTGATGGTGAGAGTGCTTTATAAATGTATAAGAGTAGTTCGTTAGTCTTTCTTTTCGAAATATAACCGATCATTACACTCTTACTCAAGACAATAATAAAAATTAAAAAATAATTTTATTTTTGTCGATTTGTTGACTGGTTTCTGTGACATATCAACCGCACTTCTTCAAAACTTCACAAAAATAAAATACAGAAAATACAAGAAAAATCAAGGGCTAGAAGAGCCCAAGATTCTAACAATAAGTAGAACAACAACAACAACTATGCACTTTGGCCAGAAGGGCCTCAAGTGCCATCAAATATTGTCTTGAAAATGGCTGTTGATATTGAGGTTGAGCAAACACATCCACCATCTGGCACAAACCATTATCATGTGGACCAAATTAATCAAATATTGATTTTTAGTACTGACCTGTCTGGTTTCTTTTTTATCAGATAATCTTGCAGATTATCCAGTCTTCTAGGACCAACGATAGGTTCCATTTTACAAATGGCTGTGTCTGAAAAACAATCGTCCGGAGTTTTTGAAAACGGGTCGAAAAATCATGCATCCCTTTGCAAAAGGAAAAGTGACACATACTATTAACCTCGAAATCAATTTCAGCTTTCTTTGTTGTAGTATCTGCGGCGTCAAGAAAGATTTTTCTTATATTAAAGAAATTTTTCTGTGTAAGTATCGCACATTGAAATGTCCGTGAGACTCTTTCAAATTGTTCAATAGTAATGACATACAACTATGGACTTCTTCACGCTTAAAAGCTCCATAACTTGAAGAATACCTTATAGTCCTTACGAGAGCTGCAAATGGAATATTCTTTTCTATATGTTGAGCGTGTATAACTGTGAAAGGGAGGAAATATGGTTCTTGTGATGGTTTATGATAAACCTCAATTACCAATTTACCTCCTCTATTCTCCAGTTTAACGTCAAGGTACTCTGCAGTGGATTCGAGATTCTCTGACAATTTAATATTGCTATCAAGCCTATCAGGGGCGGCGGAACGTGTAGGCTGGATGAGGCTTGAGCCTCACCCGAATTTGGACTTTGAAGCTTGATCGCATCCAACTTTTACTTTGTTTATAGAAAGGAGAATCTTATTTAAGTGCAAAGATTGGGAGATTTTACATGCTTATATATGTCGTGATGAAGAGAACTAAAAAAATTGATACGGCAGTAAAGCTAACTAATTATGTCATGATGGTTATTAGGAACATCTTCTATTTGATTTACATAATGTGGTATGCAAACTAGATCAATCGTAGAATTATATAATCAAAAGGCAACAAATTATAGCCACATCCCTGAAAACTCCATCTCTTTTGTTATATTACTATTCACTTCACTTTATTGAATAAAATATATCTGTAGTGATTATTAAAACTTCCGCAAAATTTCTGTTGCACAGATATTCAATATATATATTGTAAAAACGTTTGCTTATATACTTATCCAAAGTTCGAGCTCTCCTATTTCCTACATACATTCAACATCATAAATCTATCGGAACGACAGAAGGTTATGATAATATTCTTCCTTATCACTGATGAAAATGTGATTTCATGTTAATATAAATTGTGCCAATAATCATATACCCCCAAGCAGTCATCGACCGCTTCCATCCTATTTCTCTCTTGTGTACATAGACTGTTCATCTTTCTTCGCCACACTCTCAGAGGTCATTTCTTTCTTTCTCGTACACCTGTATATAACGATGTTACCTCATTTTCTATTCATTCCTATTAGTCAACTCTTTGGTCAGCGATGTATCTTTTCTCTCGGCAACGTTGTATATTTTTCTCTCTCTCGCGACCGATGTATAAAAGGAGTGAACATTGACGAAATAAAGCAGAGTTGATATGATTATTGACATGTTACAAAGTCGGTTTATTCAAAAAAGTTTTAAATTATTATGTAATGTTGAAAAATTTCTTATTAATGTAGCTAATAATCCAATTGATCATCCAGATGGTCACATACAAGTAATAGTCGACTTTTGTAGTGATGATATTGATGTTCAAAAATTAAAAGCTGAAACATATATGATTTCTGACTATGTAAAATCTGTTTTTAACACAAAACGAATGAAAATTAGTCAAATTACCAACATTTCAACAGTTTGTGAAATTTTTAATTCATGTGATATTGGTAAACAAATGTTTAAAGAATTTCATAAATTAATTAAACTTTACTTAACTATTCCTGTTACTACTGCAACTGCTGAAAGAGCATTTAGTGCATTAAATCGATTAAAAACTGCACTTCGATCTACTATGAGTCAACAACGACTAAATCACTGTTTATTGGCACATATTTATAAAGAAAAACTTGACCAAATTGATCCAAATGAAATAATGTCAATATTTATATCCTCAGATGAAAAAAGACAAGTTTTTTATGGATAGATAGTCGAATGTAAAATAAATCATTCTTATACTTTTTGAAGTTGTTGTAGTTTTGTAATGATTAGAAACGTCTCCAGAGAAGAAGATGGCGAAACAGTACATTGTTTTTCAGGACAGCAACGCAACTAAATAGTTTGAAGCGGCTTACTACCTAAATTTTGCTCTGTTCTACGTCAAGATAATATATAAAAAGTTTGTGTAGGATAACAAATACACTCCGACTGAGCCTGAGCCTCACCCCATTTGAAAACGTTCCGCCGCCCCTGAAGACTTACGAGTATCTTCATTAAAAACCTCTTGAAGATTTATGAGTACCACTATATAGTATATCGTACTCCCAGGATTCCCATCGGATTTTTAGGGATTCAGAATCCCAAAAATCCGCCGTTTCCCACTTGGGTAAAGCTCTTTTCACATGTAATTATCAATCAAAATGGTCTCTTTTTACATCAAATAAATTTTGACACTTATGTTAGTTTCATTTATTGGTTAGAAAAGAATCAATTTTCGCACATGCATCGATTTCTCATCGTATTGCATGTCTTCTTTTGCGTTCCAGGACATTATCATCGATGCGTTTCACCGAGCCACCACCGACTTGTCAGTTTTAATTTGGCGCTCACTTGTTTGGATCCAAAACTGATTACAATGAAAAACTGTGAAAGAGAATGAATAATAATCTCAAAAAAGTTGACTCTATTATGTATATATCACATTGATGTAGCTAACGTTCTTTATATGAAGTAAGACACGATTTTCATTACTCTATAGTTATCTTTATCATCCATATTTCTTACTTGTTCTTTTGACTGATAATACATTTTATTTAAAAAATATCTTATTCCTTCTATTTTCAGCAGAAATATAACATCAAAATGGTCGTATTGCAGAAGTATATAATATGATCTGTTTGAAAAACGGATAATCAATTGCCAGAAAGTTGTTTTCTTCTTGTTGGCGGTATTTTTTTATTGTGGTATAAAGTAACAACTAATGGCTGACCGTTAATATGGTATTGATCGGCATGTCTGATAATACTAGCTGCTTCTAGTTCATTATCATATAGAAGAATAGCATACCTATAAAACAATATTAAAAATAATTGAGTTAAAATTATTTTTAAAGAGCTTAGGTATCATGAAATGATAATCTGGAATATGAAGAAGATTTAGAAACTTGAAATCATAGGAAAAATAAATTTTTACAAACGTATATGCTGAATTATTCAATAGGATAATATTCATGAGAAAATATTTTTGATTCTATTTAGTCAGGTGTGTTATATCTAATAAGGGAAGAACTCCAAAATAGATTCCACATGTCGCATATAAAAATAATTTATGGATGAAACTACTTGAATAAATATATTATAGTGAAAACATTTCTTCATTACTTCAAATCTACATACAGACATGTATCAGTTTCTTCTAAAGCATTCTATATATATTTCCAGGTGCGGTATTTGATAGTGAATATAATTTGTACGTGTACAATGAAAGAAGCTGATCAAGAAAAGCATTTAATTGTCATCGTTTAAATATGCACGAATGTGTCATTCTTTTGCCCGATTGCTGATAACATCTAGTAGTCAATACGTTTCCGTTGAGTTTCTAGAAGTACTGCATACTAAGAATACACCATTTACTTTAATTATAAATTAAGTACTTATCAAGTAATTATATGACACTTACGTAATTCACTTAATGTTAACTGATGAAGTGAACTAAGTAACTGAAACTTTTTACTAACGTCGTTTTAGTTGTTAATTATTTCATATCTAACATCGAAGCACTTAACTTAACAAGTCCACACAACATGTTCCTAAACTTTAAGAGCACACTTCGGAATCTTCTTTGATTATTTGC
The DNA here is from genome assembly GCA_022393335.1 of Macrotrachela quadricornifera. Lineage (NCBI taxonomy): Eukaryota > Metazoa > Rotifera > Eurotatoria > Philodinida > Philodinidae > Macrotrachela > Macrotrachela quadricornifera. Next base: position 1,988,338 of record JAJEKB010021442.1, on the reverse strand, counting down.
TTTAAAGTGTTTTTATCATTTCCGTGATCTCATTTTGCTTTATATGTGTAAAATAAAAAAAAAGAAATTAATCAGAGGCAAACCAATATTATGAAGATATCAATTCATACCCCGATAAGAAACGACTATTGTCCTTCATTTTTGTTGTTGTATCTTCTGTGTAAAGAGTACGTGCTGGACAATATTCTAATATATGACAATTGCTGAATAAATGGCTCAAATCATTCTTGGTTACATTTTCTGGTATTTGACCGACTCTAACTTTGTTTTGATTAGAGTCTTGTTGATTATTAGAAGGAGATGAACGCCTTCTAGCATATTCAATACGACAATCTGGACCAAGAATATAATGATCAATCGGTCGTCGAAGATTGCGTTTAGCATCTCGAGAAGTACGAAAAATAATAAAAGCATATCTAAAAATGAAAATATAGATTTAACTGAAGAATATATATAATGCATCTATAGGATACTTTAGCTGTGGTGTTGTACGATGTGGTTTTATTATCACTTTTATACAGTCAGTGAAATAGTGACGTATAACTTTTAACTTCACATCATCTCTTAATCCAGATACGAAAAGCGTTTTACAATTATTTATGGTTTGATTCATCGCTCGTTCCTTCTTGATATGAGTTCGTTCATTAGTAACTACTGTATGAGTGTTTGATGGAAGTGTTGATGGATTACTCTAAATAGATTTTGAGTTTAATTTAATTAAAGAACTTTCTATAAAACTAATTCGAGAAAAAAATAGACATTATAATGTCTAAAATACTAAATCTTTAAAATCGCCATTTGCTTATTTACGGTATAACATAATTTTTTTAAGAATTACCATCGAAACATTAGTATTTTTCATAAGAAATGAAATTTAGAAAGTACAGCATAAATAATTTGGTACTAATCATAGTAAAAGATCAATAGATTTCATCGACAATGTAAAAAAAATATCTGAATCGAACCCTAATATACTATGTCATTTGAATGCATTTTTCTTCCATTCAAGGAAGACAGAAGAGTAGAACAGCAATAGTTATAATCATCATGTGTAAAACTTTCTCTTTCCTTACCTTTTTATTATTCAAGAATGGATAAGTTTAACAAGCATACTCCTGAATTGTTACTTACCATATTGAAATTTCCATTATTTTGCCCATGTGTTGATAGCATATTATCAGAAGTAGATGGCAATATATCCATTAGTTCTTCAAATGAAATCAAATGATTGTCAATATCACCATTATTTGTAACATGTGCATAAATATCTGTAGCCGTAGACGAAGTTTGACAAACTTGATTTGTTGTTGGTGAATTCAAGTCCGACAGATAATCACTTGAAATTGAGTCGATCATAGGTGTATCCAATGTTTGTCGATCAGATAGATCTCCAAAGATATTTTCTCTTAAATATGAAATATAATTGATTAAAATTAGTTTTTACTACAGATAAGAATAGTTTAAATACATGAGTAATAGTGTTCTTTGTCAGATTCAGTCAAGCGGGACTTAGCCATACGAGACAATCGATAAGTTACTTTTTTCCTATTGCGAAATTGTCGTCTTACGGTATACAATGTGTGATTTTTCAGGATATACACTCATCATTTTGTTATCCTTAGGTATTACGTTAAAAACTGGTGATGTGCTCATTCAACACAAAGTTACGGACAAAATACAGTTTTATGTTATTTATTACAATTAAACAAAAAATGTTTATATTTTGGGCAACATCTATAGCTAGGAAGATTTTCGAAAAAATGTGTTATCAAGGTAAGTTTATTCAAATTTTTTTTTATTGATAAAGAATGCTTCATTTTCTACTATTGACAAAACATAAAATCACAAAAGTTTCTTTTTGTAAAAACTATGAAAAAAGCAGAAAATGTTTGTCTAATCCTAAATGATACTGTGAGTTATGTCTCAATGTTATAGTGAAAAAAAAATATTTAAATAAAAACATGGACTTATTCGATAGATTTATTTTTAAATAAAACTTTTCAATAATTTCTCTTACAATCTCTGTCACATTAACTAGTTCAGAACCAATTCATGGAGATTTTTTTTCTTACAAATGAAGTAACTAATTTAGTCAAGTTTGAAGGTCGATTTAACTGAAACTAATATAGGGATTTTATGCACAATAATTACTGCTAATATGAAATAAAATTCGTGATGTTTGTAGTTGCTTAAAAACTAGGCCTATTTATTAGAACGTCATTCGTAAACGATCGTATACGGGAAAAAGACGGCTGTTTACGACCGTGCTTGTTTGACCTGGGTACGAATATCCTGCTAACAGTTAAAAACTCCGTAAAATGGTCATAATTTCAGAAGAAAGCACATGGATAGAAATTCTTATAAGTTTCTTCTAGTTTCATCAAATTCTACTCACTGACAAATGGATTCATCTAAGGAGGTTTCCTCGTCAGTTAACTTGGCTTTGCTTGTAAAGGATAAGAACAATCAAATATTTTAACATAAAATCCTATTAAAATTAATTGCTATTAACATAAGAGACGTACAATTTTCAATAAATTTAATTAAAAGTAAGCGACTTCTCTTTGATGAAAAATTTAAAGATATTTTCTGCATAATAGTTGCTATCTAAACATTAATTGTTTCTCTTGAGAGTCGATTTGATATTTCTGAAAAAAATCTCTTGTTTCGTAGAATTTATTTTATGTCTTTCCAACCTATGCACTAGTATCAATCAAACTTTTAGTCTAAAACTGAGATTTCATCAGAATCTTATTTTGTTGTTTTGGGCCAATGAAATATTTTCATCAAGAAAAAATCTATTTACTACATTCGATGTAACACGGATCTTAATTGCTATCAAATAAGATCATTATCTAATTAAGAATAATAACATACCAAGTAGATCAATTGACAGTGTTTTATTTCTGAAGAAAATCTCAGTTAAAATTTACGAAGTGATCAGATAAAAAAAAAATCTTTAAGAAATACTTTCAAAAGATTTTCCTATGTTATTGATCTTACATAACGATAGAATTTAATTCCCTTTTCTGAAAGAAAGAATTTTACGGAGCTTAAAAAATGCTTAAAGTTTGTCCGATTAAACCAATGAAAATTCAGCTATAGCCCTGTGAGAAGTTTGATCAAATAGGTAATCGAGGTTAGGGAATCTGAATCCAAGGTCAGTTTATTAGTTTCAATTACTTAGTAATTAGTAAATAACTAGTTAATAATTAATTTTATTAACTTTTGAGAAAGTTTAATCAGAAGTTTTTTGGTTGGACGAATTGATTAAGGACGTTAGTTTTTCAAAGTTTCTTTGAAGTTCTCTTTTTCATCATAGAGAAGAGTTCTACAAACATAAATTGTCTGATTGCTTGCTTGTTTTTCTTAAAACGTTTGATTTAAGATAACCGAAGATCGATAAATCAAGACTGAATGAGTTTTACCAAATATTAATAATAAATAATATGAACTCTCTCTAGAAAAAAGTCACCAAAGATAATTTGCTATAGTGAACCTAAATCTGAGATTAGTTTTTCAATATTGTTAGTTATTAATTAACGGTAAATGTATAAATCATAGTTTTTGATAAAACTTGCCTGACTATTATTTAGTATGAAAAATCTGAATTTCGAGTGAATAAAAGATTTTCTGATCTACTTCTTAGCTTTTTTAATGAACACCTTGTTATTTTAAGCCTGAATTAAGAACAATCAAGGGTCGTGAATTCATGTTCGACATTGATTCTAATAGAAACAATTTTCTTTGTACATTACTACACGTCAGTTTTGAGTAAAATTTTTACAGAAGTATGTAAAAAAACGGAGTGCCTGCTTGATGTTCTGTTGTTGAGTCTTCATAGACATAAACCCTAAAATAACATTCAAGATAGACAAAGATTTTTCCTAGACCACAATGTAGTGTACTCTATTAGTAGCAATCTTTGGATAGTTTTCCTTTTTTGGTTCCTTAATGAGTGTATTAACAAATATCCAGTAACTTTTTGTGAGAAATTTAAACGTGATACATCTATTCAGTTCAAATCTAAACTAATATTAAAGGATGTAGCGGTTTTTAATATGAAAACGACCAGATTTTGACTTAGAACGTTATCTCAAAGCATAGTTTTGAAATAAGTCTCAAGTAATTGAAGTGGTTTTCCAAAAAACTATTTAATCCTGTTTGATAACGAATCCGACAAAATATCACTTTGTAAAAACAAAAAAGAAATTGAAAACTGGTGAAAACTACACAATGTTATCTAAGTGTTGGAAGTTTTCGATTGCGTATCGATATACTATGAATAAGCTACTTTTGTGCACATGAGAATTCGAATGCGACAGAAGACAGACAGGAAAACAAAGCGTACATGGAAACGACTAGTCGTTCATTTAAAAAGTTTATCATAAGTGCAATAAGTGAGATTTGGAGTACCTTAATAGATTCTCAAATAGCTCGATTCTTCAGGAAAAATAATTCTTTATTAGACATTTTATGTGACAGGGCATATCCAATAAAGGAATTGTGAATGCTAACATAGTATTATTTATTTATTGTAGCGGAAGCAGAAATATATATGTAGTCATGTCGTCCTAAAACTTTAAGAAGCTGTCCGAAATTCTCTAGTTTGAAAAAAAAGATATTTTTTTCATGGAATTGTGGTTTGGAGTGATCGTCAGCTGGTCATGCTATTGAATTTGATGAACAAAGTGAAACATCTGAACCGTGTCTAATTCCGTTTTCTTAAAGAAACAGTTATATACCGATAAATATTGTGCTTAAAAAAACATGAATGTTTGTTTCATAGCTTTCATACAATCAAGGGAATTGAGATATAAGATAATCCAAATGAAAATTATTTTGAACGATACTCAGACTAAATTTTCTTTCAGAAAAGGATCAATGAATCCGTAGGATGAGCGCTACCTTGTTATATGAACATATTTTAAAAAATATTTTCCTTCTTATTTCAATAAACTCTTTTTATATTGGATTATATTATATTTTGTGCAAGTATTTCATAAAATAGAAGATGAATAAATTTATTTTTGTTCTACTTTGTTATCGTTAGAGGAAAGATTTTATTCTTGTAACTTGCTCACATTATGAAGTCTAGCAAAAGATTGAATATTCTCGAAGATAAGATCGATTCTTTATTCAAAAAGAAATCTATTTCCTATGAATATTTTCTTTGGAAAAAAAAGTCTTTTTAACAAAGTGTAAGGATACAACATGTTAGATAGCGTCATCATTTGTGTGTTATGTATGTTTTATCATTGTTTCGCACTCCTATATATATACACCTCTTATTCGCAACAATCAATCATCTTTGTACAAACCGTCAGAAAATAATCTCATTGAGTTTCCTCCTTATCTCCAAATACATTTTTATAATTTTCTTTAAATACTTTTCCTGACAGACATAAAAATTTCTAAATTTTCTTCGCCAAATCTCGATAGAAATCAATGTCAAGTAAACATCTTCAGATTGTACAATTCGTTCTTAAATATATTCCAAGAAAATATAAAGAATTTACTCTTTTGATCAATCTGCTATTTTTCATAGTTTTCCGAGACTCGAACAATTTGTTAAGGGTGATGATTTTTCTTCTCGTGCTATTCTTAAAAAAGTAAGATATTTCCGAATATTTGACTCACTCTAATAGTTTAGATTTAACTTGAAGATGATCATCATCAGTCGTTGTTCTATCCTCGTCAAAAGAATAGGTGGTTGTAGATGATGTTAATGGAGATTGAATATCTACCACGATTGATTGCAACACGACCTTTGGTTGAATATTTCTTGATAAAGTTCGTTCTAAGTTGAGTAAAAATAAACTAATCAAGTAATATAAACGATATTTAAAAATTTTTTCAATTGTTTTATTGTGATACTCTCAGTTTAGAATCGTCAACACTATTTTATTAAGAAACTTTTGTCATATGATCGAACTTTAATATCTGATCTGTTTTTCAAGATCTCCTCAAAACAACGAATATATAATAGTAATGAAAAATTCCGAAAACAGTACCATTATTGAGAAAAAACTTGGCAGTCCCATATCTAATATGAAATTGAATCAGTAGTTTAGTTTTGCGAAATAAACTAGTGAGAAATTGACTTATTCGAAAAACTTCTCATATATTATATAGATGTGATTTTATTGAAAGACAAACGATAGAAAAACATAGAATGGTCAAGAAATGAAAATATCATTTTGAATTAATAATCTACCCTCATTTCAATCCTGATCACTCCTGAAAAGAGCTTGGAAGGACCTTTTAGAATCCTAAAGTCCAAGAATCTTTCTAAGTTTTATTTAGAATTCTATTCAGAGTTTCTTCAAGTTCCTGCCCATGTATTTTATTTGAATAGAGCACACAGGATTTTGCCAGAATTTGTTCAAGATTTAGTCACGGATCCTTTCAAGTTTATAAGAGAAGTATTCTCCCAAGATTTTAACAAATTCTCGTCAAGATCTAGGTCAAATTTTAGTAGAAAGTTCTTGCCAAAGATGAAGGCTAAATTAGACAAAGATCTTGGCATGAACATAATGGAATTAGTTAGAGTATAGAACTGACTACTCCATGAAAGTTACAATTATGATCTGGCTCAGAAATTTCCCAGAACAATTGTTTTCAGACTTTGCAATATTGAAAATTTCATTTTCAAAATCCTGTCAAGAATCAAACAAGAATAGATGAAATGGTTCTTATTCGTCTGTAGCCAGATCCAGGTCAAGATATGTTAATCTCTGAATTATAACATAATTTCGATACCAATGTTAAGCAAAACTTAAACAAAACATAATAAAAGAATTGTTCAAGATATTATTATGTTTCTGTTCAGAATATAAGAAAATTCTAGAAACTAGGATACTGCACTGATATTTTCAACCTAATCTTGATCCGTTCCTTCCATAAACAAGTAGAACGAATATTCAGAGAATCAAAAAAAAATATTCCTGAATATCTATTAAGTTTATATTAAAGTTGTTTGCAGGTTTTGATTTTAGTAGGGATTTTTTTAATTTTACAGAAAGATAAAATTGGACATTGTAAAATTAAAATATTTATTTGAATTAAGTTATCGAAAAGTTTTTTCTTAAATGTGTAAGTTAAACCAGCAGTAGATCTTGTGTTAAAAACTAATGATAGTCTTGATAATGCTCGAAAAAGCTCGCTTCGTCTTTCGAAATCATATCGAAATAAAAAGTGTAAATATATTTTTTTGAACAGAAATTAAATTGGAAACACATATAGCATATATTTTTAGTAAAAGTCAAATTTGAAAAAATAGTGGAATCTTATCAACATAAAAAAATATCTTCAATAATTTTGTATTTTCCGGGTTCCTTTTTGAGAGAGCTTTTATCTGCATAAAACTCCAATAGAAGTTTAAGTTAGAATAGGAAGCTATGATGTTGAACATTAACGTGACATAGAATGATATGGTAGATCCAGCTCAGTACGTAAATTGAAGACAGATCGCATACATTATAACTTTCTTATACTTCATACAATCCGGTTGTGGGTGGTGTCGCCGATCAGCATTTATTAAGATCTATGCGCACACTTGTTTTCAATACTACAGCTCATACTATGACTGAGATCCAAGGAGGGGGGGATACTTTTGGCCAGTAGTGTAAATCCTTTTTATTGGCGCAATAAAGTTTGGAGAAAAATGAAGATAAAAAAGTGACTGAAAATAGAATATGTAAGTAATGATGTTACTGGCGTTTTTATCATCTACACTCTGCTACACATGAAAAATGATGTCACAGATAACGCTTATGTAACTCTCTGCTTCCTACTTAATTTGTTCTTCTTAAGACTTGTTAGGTTTATGAAAAAATGTGTAATCATAATGATAGTCACACCTGAAAACAATTCTTTTCAATAATGTTAAACAAATCGAAATAAATTTGAGGTGATATGTCGCTGTTAACTTAATTTAATTTTAGTTAGTGAGGTGTAAGTATTTTTGGAAAATTCGTACCGTTTGACGAATTGGTTGCATTGCTATCTACGTTTGGAATTGGAATCACACTGCTTCCACTGGAATCTAAAAATAAATACATTCATCAGAACGATTAATATACAAATATTCATGAACCTTCGAAAGATAATGATTTCTCGTTAGTACTAATATTGATATAGGAATTAATATATTTCTGGATCAGTTCATGTCGAAATAAGTTTATATCAATTGTTTTGAGCAAAGAATTTGGACGAATATCGCATTGACATGGATAGTGAGGAAGAGTTGCATAACCTTGTTCAATCCAAGACGGTAAGGCGAAATTGACTGATTCACTCCAACTGGCATCTTTGGCGAAACTTTGTGCGAGAGTGCCAGCCGATAAAACTACAAATTGATTTGAACATTGCACAATTCTATGATAACGAATATGATATTGGTCTAACACTGAAGGATCAAGAAATAACTTTCCGTGATTAAAACAAATCGAAGAATTTTTCTGATCAAATATTTTTTGAAGAGCTTGTCGCTCAGAAATTGGAATAATGTACCAATAATGATCACCACCTTCATGATGATAATAAATAGAGTATAGATTTTGTTCAGCACAAGTCAATGGAAAAATAGCTCCTGGACCATGTGCTCTTCTCACACATGGAATAAATTGACGTGTCAACTGTCTTCCACCTAATCTAAGAATGGAACGAACAGGAACATGATGAATATCAAAAGAAAAACGAGCTGATTTCTCAGAGAAAAAACTTTTCTCTGGTAAGAAGGAAATATTTATTTGTCGTTGTTTATTCTTCGAACTAGATAATGAAGACCAAAAAGTACTTTCGTCTTTTATTGAGAGATTTTCTTCGATGGACTGATTAATATAATCACTCGTTTCAACAAAATAGATGGATTCATCTTTGTTCATTTTGACAATTTGTTCTTTACTTGGAGATGAAACTAAGTTTTTTCGCCGTTTTTTCAAAGCCAATTTACAATGAAGTTTTGGATCCAGTTTAATTGCACCATATTCTCTTAAAACTGCTTCATGTTTGTAAAGAAAACCATTTAAGTTTTGTAGATCATTATCGTCGATATGGAACGTTGGAATATCCATTGAAATCGATGACATTTTTGTCCAAACTATTTTTAATTAAACAAAAATATCGTTTCTATTTTATTTATAATCAAATTATTGTCATATTCAATCTATTTCTCAGATATTTTCTTCTTATTTCAATGATCTTTTATCATTACAAGTAACGCTCGTCTAAAGACTCGCTCAGCTCTTTCTCGTAGAAATCGTGTTTTGTAAATTACCGTCAAGCTATTCATTTATAAAATTTTAAAAAATCGAAGTCAGATTCAAGTTCCTCGACATTAACGGCCGTTGAACAAACTTCATAAAAAACAAATGCTTTTTGTTAAAAATTTGTTGTTTGTTTAAAAATTTGCTTCTCAAAAAAATTTCGAATAGCTAACATCAGATTCGAATTCCTCGACCCTGATTACCCTTCGGTCAACCCTTATAACAAAGATTTTTTTTTGTAAAAAAAGTGATCCTTTGTGTAAAAAAATGGAATCTCAAAAAAATTTTAAAAAACTAACATCAGATTCGGATTCCTCGACCCCGATTACCCTTCGGTCAACCCTTATAAAAAAGATTTTTTTTGTAAAAATAGCGATCCTTTGTTTAAAAAATTGATTCTCAAAAAAATTTCGATAAACTAACATCAGATTCGGATTCCTCGACCCCGATTACCCTTCGGACAACCCTTATAAAATAATTTTTTTTTGCAAAAAAAGTGGTCCTTTGTGTAAAAAAATGAATCCGAAAAAAATCTTAAAAAACTAATATCGGATTCGAGTTCCTCGACTCCGATTACCCTTTGGTTAAGTTTTATAGAAAATATGAATAAAATGTTTTTTTGACCTTTCGCGGACATAGAAGCAAGCAAGCATGCAAGCAAACAAACAATTTATGTTTGCAAGACTCTTCTCTACGAGAAAGAGAATATGCCAATCAGTGTTTTAATCAAAGCTCTAGACAGTTTTTGAATCCTGTTTTATTAATATTGAGCTAGTCATTTTCTCATGCATGTGCTTTCTAAAGACCTCTCTAGATTTTTTCAAAATTATGTTTTCAAGTCTTGATTTCTAATTTATCTATATAGAGACTTCAACCGGAGTAGTTTTTGTCATAAGAAAAAGATTCCAAAGTTACCACGAAAATCTTATCAGACGATGATTGATGATTTTCTCTTATTTTGAGATGATATGATCATTGAAAAGTCCTACTTAAATCGCAATCAAGAAAATAAGGTCAAAAGAAATTGAAATAATGTCAGTCTTTATTCCTTATAGATATACTTGATGTATTTATATGTTGTTATAATCCGATCTATCATTGTCAAAATTTGAATTTATTTACTTCTTAGAGATCTTTAACGGATTTTTAATATTTTTTCATTTTGTAAAACTATGATATTGTTTTGACGATTAGAAGAAATAAATCAAGGCAAAGAGACATAAAAGAACTAAACGAATTAAGATTATTCCTAATTCTGAGAAAAATATTAAATTGAAACGAGAAGAATATCTTGAAAATTTCTTAAAGATGTATTTCAAAACATAACATCGTTCACTTTACTAAAAGATCTTTTGAATAAAGATGGATCGTAAGTCAACATGGATTAGTGATATTTTAGAAAAATAGGACGCTTTTCTTTCGATCTTAATCATTTGATATAAACTTATCGAAATACTGATTCATTTCTAATATTATTTAGACAGTAGACAGAAAATATTTCTATATTCGATGATTTTTAAAGCTATCTTGTCCAGACGTCTAAAATCTTTAATGATAAAATTATTTGGAAAATTACTTCTAATAGTATGTAAATAACTCCTTGAAAATGTGCACTATTTAGAAATATGTCGAATAAATAAATTCATCAAAAATATACTCCACCTGATTGTATGAGAGTTTGAAATTAATTAGAAAACAACACTTATATAATAATGATCCGTTTTAATTGTTGCTTGTGTATGATTTGATATTCAATTCAAATGTTAACCAAAGAAATAAACGAACCCTTCGAATACTAACGAAAAAACAAGTGATTCACTAGCAACTATGTAAAAAAAATATTTTTTTTCGCTCTAGATATTACTGCTCTTTGCATTTTTTGTATGAAAACATTGGTGTTTGATAAAGCAAACATTAATTATTCTTTTTCGTTCTCTCAAACATCAATAACAAAATATGTATACTTTGTTTATTTTACCTTGATTCATTCTCCTGTTTGACCACGTACTCATAGTGAATGATTTGCAATGACATACTGTGAGTGATAGGCAATGATACGCAGAGATTTAGCATCATTTGACGAATCAAAACATTTTTTTCGGATATTAATTGACTTTCTTTGATGATTAGAAGAAATGGATAAAGATTTTCACTCAGTCTATAATGAATATAAGATGCGAATTAGTTTCAGTGACTCGAACGAAAATATGGAGATATAAAAGTTTTATGTAAATATTTTTTTTATTGAGAAAAAGTTGATTGAATTTATTTTAGGTAAGAGAAATAACATAAAAAAAATCTGCAATGCTTTTTCGTTAATACAGCACAATAGAGACTAATATATTTATATTATTACATGTTTAGAAGTTCGCGATGGTATATTGTTGACAAAATTTTGTTTAATTTATTTTCATGTGAATCACTTTTTCACAGACATATCATAAGAAGGAAAAGTGGCTTTGAAAATCTATTGTTAAATTAATGTTACATCAGCATTGTAAAATTCATTCCATTTGTCTGGTGTGACTATGGGAAGTTTATTGGCTAAATCTCTATCAATAAAAGTATAATTACATGGTGATATATGAGTGAGATATTATTCTCTCGACTATAAAATGGGTCGTATGAAAAAAAATAGTTTGTATGTGTCCATGTGCGTATGTGTGGGTAGCAGGATAAAAAAAAACCTTCACGTGAAGGAAGCATCGTATAAAATATTAATGGATATGTTTTCTACATGTGCTTTCTTTAAAGTTTCACGAAAGTACTCGAGATCGGAAAATTCAAAGGTACCATTAGTTTTTGAATTTTTTCGAAGAAATTTATTTACTAAAAAAAGACTTTTTTTTATAAAGTTTGACGATTACCGTCAAAAGAGGTCACTCTATTACCACTAGCGTTCAGCTATATATACTATACATTATTAGACTTTCCTTTCCTCTGCATATAAATGACAAGTAACGCTCGTCGGTGCGACTCGCTTCCCCATAGACTGAGATCGATCTAGATATTTTCTCATTGTTTCATGAATTCTGCTTTGAGAACTACGACTAAGAGCATATACAAACACAAAAAATGCAGCTCAATAATAGTGTTAGTGGCGATAATTCTGTAAAAAAAATCTCTTTCAATTTTCTCTCAATAACTGTTAAAACTGATTATTAGAAACAGCCTAGCATATGTCATCTACGTCTCTCCAGATTTCAGTTTTCATCTGTTCGATTTCATCTATGATTCAGATGTAGTTTATAACAAGTAATGCTCACCCTTTTCTGAAAGAAAATTTTGTATGACTATTACTGAACATAAATTTCGATTGTAATCATTTTATATTTCAGTCTTCTTGATCATATGAAAGACAGGAATCTAATATCAACTCTTTATTCACACTCGTCTTATAGAAATATTCCTCTCTGTGACTTGAGGGTGGGCAAGGGTGAGGATGAGTTTGCAAAAAATATTTTCATCGAAAGAGAAAACACGTAGAAGTGAATCCGTAAAAGAATTAATTGATTTCATTCCGCTTGTCCACGAAATTCTGTTCGTCTGTTATTTGAAATATCCACAGTCGGTATGCTTCATTTAACACGAATGAATGATTAAATGAAAAGGATCATATAATCAAGACAGAAATCGAACCCGTATCTTTCAATAGTCGGTTGGATATTCTACTGGTTAACTTTTTAATTGTCCGTGTTGAGTGTGAGCATGGTAAATGTTGTTTAAAGTCTAAAAGAACACGATCCGTTTAATCAGTCATTTTATTTGTCTACGGTTTGATATGCATAGTTTATACTTAACGTCAGTGGTGAATAGTGATATGAATCCAATAGCACGAAAAACTTTTTAATATAGTTCGAAAAGATAGAATATGAATCGCACCGAGAACTCTTGCTGTGTGGTCGGTTGTTTTTGCGAATTGAAGTATATTGTTTCCTTCCATAGCTTCATTTCGAAAACATGTCGATTTAACAGAAACGTAGAGTTTTTGCACGTTAACTGTGTTGAGTGTTCGTATAGAAATTTAGAATTAATAGAATTCTACGGTTATTAATTGTGTTTGAGCGGAGCTTAATAGCCTGTACTAAATTAGTGGAATATCCGCATTGATATGTATATAGAAGAACGAATAACTTGTAAAGAAGGATCATGAAATCAGAGTAAGAATCGAATCTGGTGTATTTTTGATTTCAATTTTATACATGGAACACAATGTTCCTAGAGATGAAGAGTTGTTTATCACAGGTTTCGACCTTGCTGAAGGGTCTCATTAGGCGGCTTGGTCCTGAATTGTATCCCTCGCATCTATGTTTCTGAAATACTTACAAAATGCTTTGATACTTGTATCTTTCGGAATTAGATACCATATTCAGATAACCAGCTACCACGATTGGTTTTCTTCTATTTTTTCTTTTCCTTAGAATCGTTGTTCATGCTCATTGGCTAAATTCTATAGTATTCATATAAAAATAAATAGTCGAATGCGGTATGTTTTGTTCAATATGAAAAACTAAATATAGAATGAGGATCATTAGACAAGAACAAAAATAATAAGTAGATTATCTCTATTGGTCCTAAACCGGTCGGCTATTTTTAGCCATCAATATGTCTTGTCTTTACCTGTAAGAAAATCTTACTAATATTTGAAATCCACAAAATTTTCCATGATCTTTTCACTTTGTACTTGGTTAATATTTATCTATATCATCGATTATAAACAATTGCAAACGAGAAAGTTAAAGATATAGAGTTTTTTATTAAAAAATCAACGGCGATGAATAATCTTTTTTCATATTTCTATAGTCCTCTGAAACTGCAATATATTGAAGACCATGTTTTCCATTGAATTTTTCTGGATCGATCAAAATTGGCCGATACGAGAATGGTAAAAATAGATAATGCTTATTAGTAGAAGGAGTGATGAGAACACATATAAGCAAATGTATAAACATTACAATATATATACATACTTGGCCTTTTTCATTTTCAATGAGATGTATTTTGTTGTGCCATTGATGGGCATCGTACCTCTATAAAAGGTAGAAAAAGAGAAACAGACATATAAAAAGTAATTTTATTCATTTGTTAAATAAGAAATCTTTGGAATGGAATAGAATCGAATTTAAGTAAATTATTCTCATTTTCAAATCACACTCGCCTCTGCTTACCGTTGGATGATAATGAATTTTATATCCATCATCTGTACGAGTAATAAATTTTTCCATGGTGATACACGACATTTCCTTGGAAGAAATTAATAATTTTCGATTATCTAAAAATACAGAAAAACTTCAAAGATCATTTCAAACATGCGCTTTCTATTTTCAATGCTTTAGTTAATCAAGTATAGTTTTTAGTTGTTTAGTTTTTCGTTATACAAACTGCTAGAACGTTTTATACAACTCTTTCTCATTATATTCCAAAATGCTTGGCATTCTAGTTTCCTGCTGTGATCAATTTCAGATAACATATTTTTCGTTTAGCAATTCAAAAGATTCAACAAAACTATTTTTGTACATGACCATCATATTAATCATGTAAAGTTTATCTTATATGCGTGCGCGTGCATTTGCAGGGCACAGTGGGGAACCAGCCGGACATGACCGATATCTCTATTTTCCAAAGTTCAAATATTGGAATGAATACGTCGATGGTCAGTCTATCTTACCCTAAAACTAAATTTCCAAAAATCAAGTCATACCCCTAAAATGCTCATTCTCAAAAATTGTTCATAAATCGATAGTTATACGGAAACCCTTCTTTTTCTGAACTTCTCAAAACATTTTAAAAAGAAAAACTATCTGAAACGAATGATTGACACATAAGCTATATTGCATAAAAAAATTATTTTGATTGAACCAAAAATGGGATAGAAAAAAAATTATTATTGGACCCATACTACGTCAAAAAACAGGTCAGACCGTATTTTGTGAACGCTACAAAGAATTTTCGCCCGATTGAGCTCAAATTTTTACCATCCATTCTTCTTTGAGTGATTTATCATTGACCATAGCGCAATGTCGCATTAGTGAACACAGGCCGAGCTAGGGGCCTCACAAAAACCCAGGTTTCTGCCCAGGAATGGCTAATTTTGAGAAAATGAGAATATTTCGACGCAAAACCAACGTGATATTCTGAATCAGCTCATGAAATTGCATCGAATCATATATAACAAGTAGTATTTCTCAAAAAAAAAAGTTGGTTACTGGACCCGACAAACTTTTGAAAAACACCCTTTCCGTATTTTGAAACCGCTACAAAGAGTTTAAGTGCGATCGATCTCAAACTTTCAGTAATTATTCTTTCATGTCTGATTCATCGTTGGCCATAGCGCAACTTTGCGGTGATGAGTTTAACCGGTGCTATGAGTCTCCTAAAAAATGAGCTTTTTGCTCCCGAATCCTTATTTTTTAAAACAAGGCATCATTTTGGTGTAAAACTAAAGTGACATTCGGAACCAGCTCGTCGAGCTGCGTCGAATCATTTATAATAAAAGCAGTTTTCTGAAAAAAAAATTTGACCTTTATGCAGGGAAAGCTTAGAAAAAAGTCATCTTCGTTTTTTCCCTTAAATAAGCATCTTAGCGAAAACTCAAGGTGATATTCGGAATCAGCAGACAAAACCGCATCGAGTGGTGTACAAAACGATATATTTTCTAAAAAAAATTTTTTTCGAGAAATGTGGCTGGGGTCCCCCACAGACTTTTTTTTAACAAAATTTTTTTTTTCAAAAAGTGGTTTATTTTGTTTAGGATAATATTCTAAGTGATGTCTGACCACTTCTAAGCTATACAAATCCATTTTCAAGCAAAAAAGTTACATGTCCGCCTGGTATACGAAAGTTGCTCACTGTGCAGCATAGACAGATAGACACTGAACATTATATATAGATTAAAGAGTTTGCAACAAATCCCAAAACAAGATGATTTTAATAAATAAAGTATGATATTAAAAAATTTCAGACGAAATATTCTATATAAATTTGATGATAATTACTGAAACAATAAGAAAATTTGTTTAATGTTCGTTTGTTTATTTTTATTTATCCTCTTGATTAATAAAATGAGAGTTAAGAGTTTTAAAATGTACAACATCAAAATCTTTTCCATAAAAATGATTCCAATCAAATTCTGATGATTGTTTATTATCAATATTAAATGCATGTAACATATATTGTTCATTATCGTTAGATGTTGATTCATCTTGTTTGTTTGATAATTGATCAATTGTTTTAGAACGTGCTCCTTGTCCATATAATTGTCCTGTACAACAATTCCGAAATGTTGCAATTGTACGTAATGTTAATGATATACGTTGACTTGAAAAAGCTAATTCATCTGGATCTTTCTCAACATCTAATCGATAATCACGTTTTATTGGATGTAACCATTGACGATTTGTATTCCAACCTAATATAAATAATGAATTATGAGGTTATTTAAAACTCTGTTCTAAATCTTTTTCAGTTTTATGTGTTAAATATCATTGTCCTCGCAGTACCTAATGTATAATTAACAATATTTGATTTAATTAATATATCTAATGTTGTATCAGAATGTCTATCAATTGAATATTTTCCATTACGATAATATTGGTATTAATGAATGATTCAATTTTTGTTTGACAATTTCTTCAATTCATTCTTTTATAATTAATGCTGTTGTTGTCCATGATAGAAGTTTTGGTTGTTCATCAGATCCATGACGAAATATTGGTTCATATTCATCATCATTTTGAATTTCTATTGTACCTTGTATAGATATATCACGTAAAACACGTCGACCTCTATTACATATTTTATTCCATATTATTTCATCACGTAATTTATAAAAAAAATTCATCAGCTACATCTGTTGGAAATATATTTAATAAAAGAAATCAATCATTTGAACCATAAATAGTGCTATTTAAAGCCCAATCAGGAATCGAATTTGAATTATTAGTTGTTTCCATTATGTTTTCAAATTCGTTTTAAAAATAAATCAAATAATAATAATCGAAATAATAAAGAGATATTGAAGGACAAACAAATACGACGGTATCTCATATATATATATCTGTATAATGACATCATAAAGTAATGATGCAAGAAAGTAATTACTTATATCATGAAAAGGTAAGGATATAAAAATAAGTTCTGGCAGATGGAAATATATCATAGTTTTAATTCAGTCGTTAATATTACTAATCATTGTAAATAGAAACAGAAATGATCTTCTAACGGTTTATTTTATCTGATGAGACAAGTTTAGATTAAGGTTAGTAGTTCGAAATATTTATTCTTATACGCGAATATTGTATAAAAACTCTCATTCAAGTTAATCAAAATCTATCTTCTAAAACTTTTTAAAAATATTCTCTTGGTTTTCAATACTTAAAATGAAAATATCATATGGATGGTTTTATAAGCTTTTCCCCACGAATTAAGTAACTCTAAAACCTAATCGGAAGTTTTTTTAAAGCATCACCTCAAATAAAAAGAAAACCAATGGTTATTCAACAAAAACAGACTCGAATTGATTTATCATTTACTCATCGCTTTGAATAGAGTAAATGTTATCGACATTGGAGAATCCTAAATCCACTTGTATGAAAAAGAATAAGGAGTATTACTATTACATTGAACATATCGAACAAAATTATCATAGAATAAGTTGACACAGTTAGTCTTTTCATAATATTACGAAAGAATTAAGCTTACATTTTAACCTTCGGATGATTCTTATTCTGTTTCTTTTGAGTTATTCGTTTATGACTAAAACTATCGTTATTCATAATTCTTATAAATAAAGCGTAACAGAATTAGTTTATATTCAATAATCTACCTAGATTGTTATACATGAATCTGTGATTTTAACATTAATTTTTGTTTTATATTTTATAAAAATATTCAATTTCTCAACATACTAATACAGGAAATATGCATCAATATGTAAAACAAGATGGAAATAAATACAACGAAAATGCTAAGTAAGATTTGTTTATTTATACATAATTGAATTCTATCTATTTTTGGAAATTGTGCACATATATACGGATTTTTAGTGATGAATATTCTGTAACAATCGAGTCTTCAAAATTTCTGCTAAGAGTTTCGTATGATAAAGTAAAACACAGGTGATGGTCGATTGTCGTTGTGTCAACTGAACTTTATTATTAATTTCTCGATTTCTTATATTAGATGATCATAGACCAATGTAACAGTTTGTTTTCTTGTTCAAAAAATCATTTAAAGTTAAAAGAAAAATGAAAGGAAATTTAAAGAAAACAGCGACTATTCATTCCTTATTAAAGTCCATTTTCACATGAATTCAGAATTATACTCATTAGCATTTATCTAACTTAAAAGAATTGTAGGATGTACAATGGAAGAACTCTATATAGGAAACTTAAAATAAACATGTGCACTTTATCTACATTTATGAAATATCGCTATCAAATATTTTTATATTTGAATGCATAAAAAACTGCCTTCAGAGATTAGATTCTTTCTTTAAAAATAATTCTTTTGCATTGATTATATAAAACAAAACTTGAAGATTGATCACATATATATAGCATACATCAGGTTAATTCAAACAAATTCATATTCTTTATCATCATTGTTAAAGCTCATTAAATTGCATGGTGTTTAGTTTTTTAATTTTCAGAATTGAAATTCTGCTACAATAATTCATTTATTTTCTTTTAATCTTTATTATTGCCTAGTTTCTCAGATCTATTGATGAGCAACTGAAACAGTCCGAAGTATCATTATCTAACTTCATTCGATATTATTACAAAAGTATCGTAGCTGTTGATCAAATTTTTATGGTGTTACTTCGTACTATCGAGTTTTTCTATTTAAAATTGATGTCTAAACAATTTTTTTTAGCTGCTACAGATGGACACAATTATTCTCCAATCCTACTAAGTCTTATCGCTATCAAATGTAAAGATCATGAACGAAAAGAGTGGTCGAATTTTTGTCAATAAAAATTTACGGATCTGTTCAAATCTAGTTTGTATTAGATTATGAGGTTGAATAGAGTTTTATGAACGAAGGTAACAAAAAACAAATTTATCCAACTTTTTCTAGAACTGATTAGGAAATAATTGTAAAAAGGCAAATCTCTACTAATTGTCTAAACAAATTTTTAATTGTATGACAAATGTTTGATGAGTGTCATATAGAATAATGGATATATATTATCATAATATAAATATTCGTTTTCTAACAAGTGAATATAAAAACTAATATAAAGTCTATATTAAATGTTAAATGCCGATGATACTTTCAATTAAATACATATCTTTTACTTCTACGTCCTTATGAGAAAAAAACAAATCTCAGTTGATATGACCATTATTATCATTAGGTGTCCCAGATATATAATTTTTATACTTTCTTCATTTATATTTTAAGTTTAGATTTAGATTTTGATTTAATTTATTTTGTCATCATAGAATTAATAAGTTAGAAAAAAAAAAGAAAAGGCAATCGATCTCTAGCGACATCACTTTTTTTCTTTACTGATCCAAAATTGGAGAAGGAGGTTATCGTTGTCTTTCTATTAGCTCGTTGTCTGATCAACTTACTTCTGTTCTATACTTCTATCATGTGTACAATGTTTATTTTATCTAGATATCGTAAATAGAAGAAAATATTATTAAAAAATGAATGATAAATTTTTAGAGATCTTCATATTTTCGATTTTTTATAATCGATTTAACGAATAAATGTATTTATATAATGTTGTAGAAAATAGTATATATTATTCAAAAATAATAGCAATGAATAAAGTATTCTACGAACTTGTGCGAACAGCACCAAAAGGTCGTTGGAATGGAATTCAAAGAAACTATGCACCTGATGCTGTGAGTCGATTGCGTAGTGCAGTACAAATTGAATATACTCTGGCGGTAAGGTTTTTTTTTAAAATTATGTTGGAATTTGAAGATATTAATTGTTAGATCTATCCAATAAGATAGATATTCTAATATGAATTTTCTTTTACGAGATAATTTAATATCTAATTCATCTGTCTTTTATGAAATATATAGTTCTCTATCTCTACACATAATAATCTCAGTTGAATTGAACATATATATGAAAATACAGAAATACCGTTAAGATCTTTGTATATATACTGACAGAAAATTAAAAACTTTAGAAAAGTTTTATGTTTCGAAAGGCTTGTTCTTAAGTGTAATGATAATGGTTATGAATATAATCGATCAGTCACTGATATCATATTAGAATATGTGAGATTTTTGTAAACTAACTTTAGTACCATATAATTGATCACATAAATTACTATACACTATGGGTTTTGAAAGTTAAGTTTTTCGTATATTGATTTCCATATATATGTTCAATTTAACTGATCTTATCATGCCTAGAGATAGAGAACTGTATAAACTACGCACAGACAATAACACAAATGCAACAGTACTTTATACTGTTTTTAAATAGAACTAGTCGCGAAAACTTTTTGAATCGAGTAAAATCTTACATGAAAATTTTGTAGACGATCGGCGCAAACAAACTATGGAATTTATTACATACAGAACCATACATTCAAGCACTCGGAGCTATCACAGGAAATCAAGCTATGCAAATGGTTCGTGCTGGTTTACGCGCGATTCATATGTCAGGTAAATTGATTAATTCATTCAGTTAAAATTGAAAAAATAAATTAAATACTTTGAAATGTTTAGGTTGGCAAGTTGCAGCAGATGGAAATACAGCTGGATCGATGTATCCAGATCAAAGTCTATATCCATCGAATTCTGGACCGGATATGGTCCGTCGAATCAATAAAACATTAGAACGTGCTTCACAAATCGAACAATGTGAAGGTGGTGTAAAACGTGATTGGTTTGTTCCAATCGTTGCCGATGGTGAAGCTGGATTCGGTGGTCCATTGAATTGTTTTGAATTGGTGAAGGCCTTTATTGAAGCTGGAGCTGCTGGAGTTCATTTTGAAGATCAATTAGCATCGGAGAAGAAATGCGGACATTTGGGTGGAAAAGTAAGAAAAATTACCATTTCAATTTGATTCAAACGATATTTCAGGTCTTGATTGCAAGCAGTACGCATTTACGAAATCTGAATGCAGCTCGTCTGGCGGCAGATATTTGTGGCGTTCCAACGATAATTATCAGTCGAACAGATGCAGAATCGGCGAAACTTTTAATTTCGGATATCGATGAACGTGATAGAGAATTCATCGATATAGCCGCTGGTCGAACTTCTGAAGGATTTTTTCGTCTAAAAAAAGGAACTGGTCTGAAACATTGTATCAAAAGGAGTTTAAATGCAGCACCATTTGCAGATCTTCTTTGGTGGGAAACATCAACACCAAATTTAGAACAGGCTAAGCAATTTGCAGAAGCAATACAAAAGGAATTTCCTGGAAAAATTCTAGCTTATAATTGTTCTCCTTCGTTCAATTGGCAAGCAAATCTAAGTCCAGAAGCAATTGCAAAATTCCAGGAAAATTTTTCTAATTTACTTTTATACTTTGAAGTTTCAATACTTTTCAGGTGGAACTCGGAGCTATGGGCTATAAATTTCAATTGATTGCACTGGCTGGATTTCATTCATTGAACTTTTCAATGTATGAACTTGCTCGAAACTACAAAGATCGAGGAATGACCGCTTATTCAGAACTTCAACAAGCAGAATTTCAAGCAGAAAAACATGGATATACAGCCGTTCGACATCAAAGAGAAGTCGGAACTGCATATTTCGATTTAGTCACCATGGCTATAACAGGTAAAAAAAGAGCTAAGAATCCAGTTTGAGACAATCATAAAATATAAACTAAATAAGTTATACAAATAACTATTTAGGAGGAGAATCAAGCACAACTGCTTTTGCTGAATCTACAGAGGCCAATCAATTCAAGAAATCGACTTAATCAATAATAACAATTCTTTTCAATCGATAATCAAACAACTAAATGTCAGAAGAATATCTTAGTGAATTTTTATTTCTGGCATTAAACAAACTAATAGAATAATTCTAAGAAAATGTTTTAATTTTTATTGTAAATATTCGAATATTTAGAGAATTTTTTGATCAAAGAGTGTACTCGTTATCATGAAAATATATGTGTAGATGATGAATAGAACGATTCCCACCCTCATCCTCAAGAATATTTCCATATCTGTTAAAGTAATGTTTCACTAGGAACATAATTTTCATCGTACTGAAAGATTCCTTATTTGCATATACTAATATCAGTAGTTGAGTCATTAATATAATATAGATTCATATAAAGAATAGAGGATTTTAGATGTAAATTTCACTTTTAATGAGATTAAATGAAAATCTAACGATAACGTGCATTTCAAATGAGTAATTCAATTTTGGATCGATGAATCGTCAATAGTATGCTATTGAAATTACAGAATATTCTTAAACTTTTTTAAAATAAAGACAGCTAAAAACTGAACTATTTCTTATGTGGCGAGGTTTCAACAATGTCTGATGAATTTAAGTTTATAAATTCGATATTCTTTAGATATACAATGAGCACTACAAATAGTGTGCGTCCTATTGCTGATAAAATCCTTCGAAACATTGCATCCTATGTGCACAACTACACTATTACATCTTCACTCGCTCTCGACACTGCGAGATTATGTTTTCTCGATGCTTTGGGATGCGGTCTTGCGGCACTCAAATATCCCCAATGCCTTCGATTGATTGGTCCAGTAGTGCCTGGAGCAACGATTCCAAATGGAGCACGAGTTCTGGGCACAAATTATGTGCTAGATCCAGTCCGAGCTGCATTTAGTATCGGTACTCAAATACGATGGTTGGATTATAATGACTGTTGGCTTGCAGCTGAATGGGCACATCCTAGCGATAATCTAGGTGGTATATTAGCAGTAACCGACTACCTAACTCGAACTGCCAAACAATCTTGTTCGTCTTCATCAAGTACTATGGACAAAGTAGAAGGTGCAAAAGTATTCAAAGTTTCTGACATTCTCGAAGCCATGATCAAAGCTCACGAAATCCAAGGTGTACTTGCATTGGAAAATTCATTCAATCGAGTGGGTTTAGATCATGTGGTGTTAGTGAAAGTAGCTACGACTGCAGTCGTATCCAAGCTTTTAGGCTTGACGGAATCACAAACAGTAGATGCTATTTCGCATGCTTGGGTCGATGGGCAAAGTCTTCGTACGTACCGACATGCACCTAACACTATGTCGCGCAAGTCTTGGGCTGCTGGTGATGCTTGTATGCGTGCTGTTAATTTAGCCCTGCTTGTACAAAAGGGTGAAGGTGGAATACCATCTGCTTTAACTGCCAAAACTTGGGGTTTCTATGATGTATGCTTTAAAGGACAAGAATTTAAGCTTCAACGAGAATTTGGATCATACGTTATGGAGAATATACTCTTCAAAATTTCATTTCCAGCCGAGTTTCATGCACAAACTGCTGCCGAAGCTGCCATCATCTGTCACGATTTACTTAAAGCCAAAGGATTAAATGCTCCGCAAGATATTAAATCCGTTCGTATTCGTACTCAGGAAGCTGCAATGCGTATCATTGATAAGACTGGTCCTCTCTACAATTTTGCCGATCGTGATCATTGTATTCAATACATAGTAGCTATTCCACTCATCTACGGCCGTTTGACTACAAACGACTACACTGATGCTGTTGCAGCTGATCCACGAATCGATGATATGCGTGCCAAAATTACCTGTGTGGAGGACGAACGTTTTACGAAAGAATATTATGATCCCAACAAACGGTATATTGGTAATGCAATTAAAATTACTCTTAACGATGGCACAGAACTAGACGAAATTGAAGTAAATTATCCAATTGGACATAGAAAGCGTCGTGAAGAGGGAAAACCATTACTGATGGAAAAATTTGAACGTCATCTTCGTGATAGATTTGATGAACCAAGAGTACAGAAAATACTTGAACAATCAAAACCCGGATTCGAGTCAACTGATATTGACGATTATCTTACTTTGTATGTGTAATATAAGCTCAAAATAAACATATATAGAAAACATTTTTTCTTGGTCCTTTGCTGTTAATAGTTGTTAGACGACCGGATGGATATTATATGAGAAAATCACAATGAAAGGAAATGAAGACACCAAAAGAAATAATATCGAAGAAACTTTGATCAAAAAACATCCTAATCATACAAATCATAGAAACTTTCAAGTTTTTCCTCCGAATACTACTTTAATTCTTGTTTTTTTTTCTTTTTCTATTTTCTGCTTGTATTTCATCAATAAATTACTGTGCAAGTTAATATATCCAGACGCATTAGAAAAATTTTTTCGAAAGAAAAACATTTTGTTATTGCAGATTCGAACTGCGACATCATCATAACCAATTTTTTTCCATATATGATTGAATAAAAGTTTTAGTCAATTAATCATAGTTTATATGTCTCAAACAAGATTCATTTTATTTTTATGAATATTAAATAATATTAGTTATTGAGATTTTCGATCGAAATAAAGCAATTAAGATTATGTATTGTTTAATATTTTACATAACTAGAAGTTAAAAAAATTCAAAATGATGCTCATTTTATTATGCTTAATAATAGAGAATGTTAATAATCGCAAAGCAGAAACTGTTGATCACGTTATTGTTAACGACAATGAACAATTATATAGCATCATGACAGTTATCAATGACACTATATCTGAGTTTGCATGCCATAAAATAATTGGTGCATTCAATCTTGATGCAAACTTCCGAATTGGTTGTGGTCAATGCAAGAGGTCCTCCCCACCAGACGTATTCTTTAACTGATTCTTCAGATTTTAATATCATCCGACTATCAGATTCGACACAACCGTCGTATACATGGAGTTTAAAAGTATCATCTCTTTGAAATGTTGATGTTGACGTCGAGTACACAACAACCTTGTCCAGAGAAAGATATTTCATATTGCAGGTTACACGAACTGTATGCGCATGACTTGTCGAGATCGTTACATCATCAAACGAAATCCGTGCCGCCTTTGTATGAATCAAGAAAACAAGCATAACCACAGTGAATAAAGGAAGACTTGTTGAATGCATAGTAAGTGTTGTCTATAAATAATGATTGTTTGAGTATGAGCAATATCGTTTGGTTGCTTTTTCGACACAAAATACTGACTATTTCGTTTTGATATCGTGCACAGATATATTTATATGTGACTCGACTTAAAACGATCTAATCAATTAAAGCACATTTTTCTTTCTCAACAACAAAAAGATTAATATATTTCTAATGTGTATAACAAATCATTTGAGGTATTATATTTCAGTAGTGAAAATCAATACTTAAAGCCTTTTTTTTGAATAGAAATGAATTGTAGATAGAAGCGAACGTCCATTGGTAGAGCTGCCGCTATCATAAATACTTGGAGAAGATAGCAGGCATCGATACAATGCAAAAATAGATATTCTAGGATATTTCTTCCAGCTTTTGTATTGAACTCATTCAATTCGAACAGAATTGATATGGTTTGTAGAATTTTTTGTACTGATCATTTTAATAAAAAATAAGTTCAAATCTATTTTATCGACATCATCGCGATCTATTGTCCACTAGTGCCCTGCAACTGGATCAGGTACATTATGGAAACACAGGAATGAAAATATTTTTTAAACTTCTATTTTAGTATATCCATAGTAAAGCTGTCCGAATTTCAAGATTTTAAGATAAAAACTTGTTTAACCCATTATTTACCAGCATGAAAATAAACTGAGAATTTGAGGGTGAGAATGAGGGTGTAAAAAATCGTATCCATGCAGAACATATGTTTTGTAGATCATTACTTTTCATAAATGTTAAGTCATCGATTATTTTCTTTTTCTAATTTTTTCAAGAAAAAGCATGCAATTCAAGAGTGAAGAATAAATGAGAAATATAACAGATGTTATTATTATTTTTCCTCTTCATTTTATTTCACATGCTCTATTGACATTCTGAGTTAGATTATTCAATTCCTTTCTTATCATTGGTGAATATTAAATGATTTTAAATTATATATATTTCTACCCAATAATGTCATACGTTTTCTTTATCGAAAAAAAACTAAAAATTAAGAGGAACTATGAAACTAATCATTCTCATTCTTCTTATCTCTAGTTTGACTGCTGCTACAAAGGATTTTCAAGAGACCTACGAAAATGTCAATAATTATATTCAACAACATTTGTTTCGAAGAGAATCAAGATTAAACACATTAACTGTGCCAAATTCCAACAAAATAGGTCTTGGTTATAATCTTCTATATGGAAGTCCTGTTTGTTATAGTGGTACATGTCAAATGGATGGATATGCATTACCCATATTCAAATTGAATTACACACAACAACCACAAGGATCATGTACAGATAAAATACTACCCGCAAATGTTTTCATGCTGTGTCTTCCATATAGTGAAGTTAGTGCTGGAACAGAAGTTATTGATTCATTAGAACAACTTCAAGAGAGTTCAATGAAAGATATTGAAATTTCGACTTCAGCCAAATATGCAATAGTCTCAGCTTCGTACAAATATTCTTCACAAGTACAATATATGGTTGATAATATTGTCAAATCGAATCAAGAAGTATTGTATACAACAATTAAAATCTCAACAATGAAATTAACAATGTTCGAACCATCAATGATTCTTTCTGATGAATTTCAATATGCAATTGAAAATTTACCCTGTTGTAATTATAATCGTGACACAGAACGATATATATTTGATTTTATATTTTCATATTTTGGATCTACATATATTAATAATTTAATTTTGGGTGGAATTGCACAACAGAATATATTTATTAATAAGACACAATTAACCTCAATTGATCAATCACATATTGATAAATCTCATGAAGCTCAAGCGGAATTTTATCTCTCACTAGGTATGAAACATGGTCAATCAACTAATACCACTAATCACAATCAATTTATGAAATTAGTTAAAAAAATGTCTCTTACTAAATTAGGTGGTGATACATCGATTCAAACGTTTGAAGAATGGTCGAAAACTGTTCCATTAAATCCTGCTGTTATTAAACTTGGAGTTAAATATTGGTTTGATCTATTAGATGAAAAAAGATTTCCAAATGATAAAAATATAATAGAAAAGAAAAAACTTATTGAACAAGCATTCAATAAATCTCTTTCTAATTCTGTTTCTTGTTATAATGATTGCTCTTCAAATGGTATTTGTCAATCTACAGGTTACTTTCAATTTGGTATATGTAAATGTAATGAAGGATGGACAGGATTGGATTGTTTAAGTAAAATTCCCAAGAAAAATACACATAGTGGAACTCTATGTGGATTAAAAAATGTTATTGCGTGTGGTAATGTTACATTAACCTCAAATTGTCCTTCCAAATGGAAAAATGTACCTGCGGCTCTACTGCCTACTACTGGTTCCCATGGTTTTTACGAGGTAATTTATATATTTACAATATTTCTTTGTCTTGCATCTATAAATTATCAAAGTTTGAAGATGCAAGAAAAAGAATTACTGTAATGATTCTATGCTATTCATTAATTAGGGTATTGGTTTAAATTTCTGTTCAAAATTGAATACAGACATGGAAATGAACAAGAAAGGTACGATATGTGGTCTATCTTATGGAAGTCTTTTGATTAAATGTGATGGACGAAATCCTAATTCTGAACAATGTCCCATTGGATATCGAAGAGGTGAGATTAATTTATGGGGAGCAATGACGCGAATTTGTTACAAAATTGACGATGATATTGATGATCGTCCAGGTACAATTTGTGGATTACACACGACACTTCGTGGTAAAAATATTAATAATATGTTAATTACCGAAGTTGCATGCGATGGTTATTATCCAGGAAGAGGTAGTTGTCCACCTAACTATGTTTTAACTACTGGACAAGCAACTATTGAAGCACCACTCGATATTTATAGTTCCGCCACCTATGATATCTCAGTTTCTGTCTGTTCAACTTTAAAACAAATAGTTAATCCTTTGGAAAATCTTATTCCGTCTATTGGATAATAGTCAACGACAATTGTTTCCGATATACACACATTATTTATTATAAAATAAAATATTTTAACACATTCAGAGCGGTGTGAACCACCGGTGGTCCACAGTATATTTTCAATTTTTTTTGCTAGATTGAGTTTTTTTCTAAAGAATTGCTTTTTCAGATCCAATGAGGTAAGTACCATTTCCTAACAACCGTTACTCGTAAAAGAATTGTCAGCTACCACAGTTTATACATTTTAACCTCGTATATGTGGGCTTTACCTGGAAGGTATTATCTCAAGGAGAGTCGACCTCGCTAGGACACTATCATTTCATCGACAATAGTTTTTGAATGATTTCTGATCCATATAATCTACTTTTGGCATTTGCACTTCCAGAAATTCATCATCAAAAGCATTCACTTGGCTGAGTGAGTCAATGCTATTTTCTGTATTGGCTTCGTCTGACGACATGTAAAATATTCAAGAAGCCTGACAATTTTGATCGCTTTTATACTGATGAGCATCGATAAGCAGAATAAATACAAATTCAACAGAAGAATCTGGAACTTTTCTATTCTTATCTTGAATGTAATGTACACTACATATTACCGAACGCAAAAGTAATTTGAGTCATTATACAGCTGCACAAGAGATTCGATTCGCTATCTAATTGTATAACAAAGAAGTACAGTAAGAAACAGATAGAATAGCAAGAAAAGGTCAGTAAATGCATTTAGTGAAAGTTTATTCTGAATGGAGACAAGTATCTTGATCAATTCTGTATAAAAAACTGAGTCGTCTTAAATGTGTTAAAGAGAACTGATTAAAAAAAATCATTCTTCGCAATACTAAAATGAAAATGTTACGATATGTTGTTCTTTTATTTAAATAAAATCTTGTTTATAACCAATCTGATCCCATAAATCACAATCATCTTTTACATAATTTTGTCCTAATTGAAATGGATTTTGAATAAACATATATGTTTCATTTCCACCAGTGAACTTTGGCCATAATAAAGGTACACTCAATGGATCATTTGGATTTCCACTTTTAGCAAAATTTGTCCAATAAGTAGCCATACCTTGAGATATATATCTCCCACTGTCAGTAAAACGTTTCCAAAATGCTTCAAAAATGTAAGCTACTTCATCTCCATGACAAGCATGATCTACACAATTGAGTGAATTTATTACTCCATTGTATGGAAGTTAGGAAGTCCGCTCCCGCTCTCTTCTCCATGAGAAGATGCCTATATATATATATATCAAAAAAATGGAAAAAACCAACACAACAATGAACTAAAGGAAAAGTCCAAGCTACATATATGGAAAATACCATATATGTAGAAAGGAAAGAAAGAAAAGACAAAAGAAAGAAAGAAGGGAAAGGAACATGGAAACATCCATATATGAGAAAAGAGAAAAGAAACATAACATCATCCGTACATCCTAACACCTCCTTCCCTACAACAGATGAGCGCATCATCTGCTCATCGACAAAAAAACTATAAAATAAATAACGAAACAAAACGAAAGAAAAAAAGAAAAAACGTAAACGAAAACCAAAACAGGGAGATAAGTTTGCATAGATGCAAGGCAAATCAAACGCCTCACGAACGTAAAAATAAAAATGAAATCATCCGATAGAAATAATATGTGCGTCCACAGTTAACGATCGATTCATAATGATCTTAAAGGTTCCAATATTCGTAATAAGCATGACTGAATCATAACTGCCACTTGTAAATAATGATTCCTTAAATGATCCATAAGGATTCTCAGCGAGAACAGAATAGCTCGATGATCATAAGAGAGATGGATGAGAAAAAAAGCATCGATCGCACATAAATATGATAAATATTTGGTTTAATTTCGGTCATAAAATGGAATAAGATTATTGAGATGTTCATATTGACGACAACCTAATTCAGTATGTTCAATAAGGTATTTAACCTGATTGATACGATGAATGATGACAAATGGACCATCAAAGCGTGCATCGAACTTTGTTCGATTAACAGACCGTTTTACCCAAACAAAATCACCTGGTTTATATACAGGATGGCGACGGCCTTGATCATAACGTTCTTTACTAACAGCTTGTTGTTGTTGAATGTTAGTCCGGGCTAATCGAAGAGCAAATAATTTAAAACGATTAGCTATTTCCCAATAATCATGTGGTTTCATTAGTTTTATAGCAGTTGGAGTAGGAACAAATGGGGATAGTGGTCGTCTATTAAAAGCTAATTCATATGGAATGAACCGAGTGGTCGAATGAACTGTAGAATTATAAGCCCATACAACAGCAGATAAATAATTGTCCCATTCAGTTAAATTATGATGACAATACTTTTTTAATTGATCACAAAACGTCGAGTTGAAGCGTTCCACCTGTCCATTAGACATTGGATGGTACGGAATAGAAAAGACTTGTTGACAGCCAGTTAAAGCTGTAATTGCAGATAAAAGTTCATTTCGAAAATGGGATCCTTGATCAGATTGAAGATAACGAATAGAGCCATGTTTAAGAATAATATCTTCTAAAAGCATTTCAGCCGCAGCTGCACCAGTGGCTGATGGTAAAGCACGAGCAAAAACGAATTTTGACAGACGATCCGTAATTATCAAAACGTATTGATTACCATTTGATGAACGGACTGGTGCTTTCCAAAAGTCCATTTGCATGACCTCGAAGACACCATCAGGTGGTAATTCACGTTGTAGAAAACCTGGTGGTTTTTGACGTTGAACATTAAATTGGGCACAAGCACTACATGCACGAATGTATTTTTTAATATGATCATACATGCGAGGGAAAAAAAATTGTTCTCGAACTTTGTGAAATGTTCGAGTAATACCGAAATGACCACTCATTGGGTGGTCGTGGTATAAAAACAAAACATCTGAAATTAATGATGTTGGTAGCCAAGGTAATTGTACTATAGAGCCATCAGTTCGATTAATTATTTTATACAAGACGCCATTGACTACAATTTCATGAGGATATTGCTCGGGTTGTGCTAAAATAGATTTAATTCGATCAGAGAGTTGACCATCTTTCATTTGTTCGAGTCGAATCCGATCAGTATATAAGTCAACTATCGAACGATGATGAGTGATAGAAGTATCAGAAGATAAAGAAACAGTTGTTGATGGGAGTAAAGGTGATGAAGGTTGTTGTGCAGCTTTGGATTTTGATCGAGTAATAACATTGAGTTCCATCGGTTGAATCGATGAAGTCACCGTTGAAGTAAAACATCGAATACAAAGAGAATGATCATTATCATCAATATCACTTTCATCATAAGGGAATCGAGATAATAAATCAGCATCACAATTACATCGACCACGTTTATAAATAATTTTAGTAATATGATATTCTGATAGTTCAACTTGCCATCGATCAATACGTGAATTATTGAATTTCTTCTTATTAAAACTACAAAGTGGACAATGATCGGTTTCAATTTCAATAGGTCGACCCCAAATATATTCTTTCAGTTTCTGGATAGACCAAACAAGCGCCAGACATTCTCGTTCGGTAGTTGAGTATTTCTTTTGGGCCAGATTAAATTTCTTGGAAACGTATTTGATAACCTTTAATCCATTAGATGTCATTTGACGCAAAACGCCCCCCATACCTTCACCAGACGCGTCTATGGACAAAATAAATTGTCCATCATCTTCCGGAAAATTTAAAAATATTGGTGGTTGAGTTAGTCGTTGTTTCAATTCAATAAAAGCTTTATTCATCGCATCAGACCAACCTACCCAAACAGCGTTTTTCTTTGTATACAGAAACAACGGTGCTGCTAGTTTAGAAAAGTTTTCAATATGATCACGATAATAATTGACTGCTTGAACAAAAGAATGAACTTGTTTTGGTGTACAAGGAGTAGGAAGTTGTAAGATAGCATCAATATTCGATTGTAATGGACGTATACCTTGACCATTTATGGTGTGACCTAAATAATCAATTTCCGGTTTAACGAAGGAACATTTTTGAGGGTTCAATTGAAGACGAGCTGATGCTAAGATCGCCAAAATCTCATTTAAATGATGAACATGTTGATCGAACGTTCGAGAAAATATCACCACATCGTCGAGGTATACAAGTGTGTAATCCCATCTAGAATTAACTAATAAATCGTACATTAAGCGTTGAAAATTCGATGGAGAGTTTTTCAACCCTTGAGGCATGACATTAAAACGAAAAGTTCCATGTGATGTAATAAAAGTAGTTTTATCTTTGTCATCAGGATGGATACGAATTTGATGATAACCTGTTTTTAAGTCGAGTTTTGTGAAATAGTTGTTACCATTTAATCGATTTAAGGTGTCATCGATACGAGGTAACGGATAACAATCACGTTCAGTAATATTATTTAAAGAGCGATAATCAACAACAAAACGGTAACTTCCATCTTTCTTCTTTATTAAAATGACAGGTGAAGACCAACTAGCATGAGAGTTTTCAATCTGCTCATATTTTACCATTTCATTGATTGTGTTAGTAAGATGTTTCTGTTTAATGGGATCCGTACGATAAACCCGTGAATGAACAGGAAGATGTGAACCAGTGTTAATCATGGGAGGAGCAGTTAAATTAGAAATTGAAGGAATAGATGTGTCAAATAAACACTGATATTGAGTTAATACTTGATGAAGGATGAGTTTCTGGTCGGGATCTGACAAGTGATCTAATAAGTCGTTGAAAATCTTGTCCATCGATGCTGAAACCTTGGGGTTCGATGATATCAAGGGACTTGATGGTTTTGTTTGATTGCTTGTAGATGATGGATTAATACTATGACATTCAATATTAGGTGATGGAATGGTAAATGTACCGAATGTAGTATTAATAGGAATACGGCACATTTTATTAGTAGGATTAACAACAGTGGTATAGGTTCGATGGTTATCAATAGATAGCAGGGCATTGGGTATAGCCACAAGGTTATGAGATTGAAGAAATCGGTTTGGATGAAAAATAACATAAGGACAAGACGATATAGGTGATCGTAATTCAATGACTCGTTCGTGTTGTGGCGGAATAATGATTGCAATCGTGGATTTAAGCGGAAAACGATGATGATTAAGACGATGATCCATTGGAATTGTGACTCTCGATTTACCAGCATGAATAATCACTTGTTGTGTAGATTGACAAATATCCACTGAATATTTATTTAACCAATCTTGTCCGAGAATACAAAGATGAGATAATGAATTGGAAATAAAGAGAGAGATCGGGGTTGTAATTTCACCAATACGGAGATTAAGGTGAGCAATACCGATGATGTTAATATTGGTATTACCATCAGCTAAAGTAAAGCGTTGTTTAATGTTTGTAATGGGAACATTACGGAGACGACGAACAATAGATGTATGAATAAACGAATGTGTGGCACCTGTATCAAGAAGACATGGTAAATAAACACCTTGGACATAGCTAGAAATAAAAGATAAAGACGATGGTTTTATCAACGATACAGAGGAGTCACCATCAAACGCCTCTGTTATTGGTTTTTTTGTTGACGAGATACAGGTGAAAATGATAACGGATTATTTCTTTGATAACAATTACGGGCGACATGTCCCCACTCTCCACAGCGATAACATTGAACATCCTTTGCACGTGATGGCTGATTTAACTGTGATGTCGGTGTTGAATTTGATAAAGATTGGAGACTTTTATTCAACGAAGATGATTGTGAAGCACGACCTGAATTCGAAGATATACCATAATAACGAGAATCATATGATTCTGATGGAACATTTGACTGGTACAAATAATGTGAAGATGATGAACCAAATTGTGAACCAGAGCTCAGATCATTATTGTGTTGTTGTCGTAATTCCACCAATTTCTCTATATTTTCCAGTTGTTGAACTTTAACTAGAAACTCTTTTGGTGTAGAATAATCATCTTTAATCGCTTCTTGATATAATGACAATCGTAATCCTAGAATAAGTTTTCGAACTTGTTGTTTATCTGACATAGTCGGATCACATTTATGACATAATTCCATCATATCATAATAATATTTAATAACTGGTTCCTGAGGTTGTTGTTTACGTTGATTCATTTGTTGTTCCAATACATATTCATTCTTTTCGCCAAATTGTTCGATGAATATGCGTTTGAAATACGACCAATCCGTAATAGAAGATTTGTTGTCGGTCCACCAACGATATGCATACGTTTTTAAAAATGCTGGACCATACTGAAAACATAACTCATCTTTATTACCGGGTAGACGAATGATATCAAAAAAATGTTCAACACTAGTAAGCCATTTAGAGGCATCATCTTCAGGATTACCGAAAAACGGTTTGACGAAATCTTTCATTTGTTGTAATGGATCAATATTAATCACGAAATGAATAGGTGTTGTTGATGAATTTGAATGAGATATTGTTGATGTTAGTTGAGGAAACATATAAGAGAAATTCGATTGTAGAGTATTTCCTGTATCCATGTGTGCGTGACCTTGATTTAACTTCATATATTCTATTTCTGTCTTTAATTTTTGATTTTCTGCTTGTAATTGATCCATTCGTTGTTCACTGGATGAAGGACCTTGGACATTGCTTTTTGAGTCTTTTACTTCACTGTCACTTGTCTGATAATCATCCATTGTTTTAGTAGTTGTTGTGAGCTTCGTTTTATATGATGTTTTTTTCTTTTTTTGTAATGGTAATTTAGATGATAACTCACTTAGTGTTTGATTGAATTTGGTGGTTGTTCTTGTTGGATAGCAATGATGGATTGACATACACCGCTTAATTTGATAATATAATATTGGACGACCACGTTCCGATTAATTTATTGTTGTTGTTACGTACAATAAATTGGCCAGTGCACCAGTTAGGAAGTCCGCTCCCGCTCTCTTCTCCATGAGAAGATGCCTATATATATATATATCAAAAAAATGGAAAAAACCAACACAACAATGAACTAAAGGAAAAGTCCAAGCTACATATATGGAAAATACCATATATGTAGAAAGGAAAGAAAGAAAAGACAAAAGAAAGAAAGAAGGGAAAGGAACATGGAAACATCCATATATGAGAAAAGAGAAAAGAAACATAACATCATCCGTACATCCTAACAATGGATAACCAAATACATAAGAATATGATGCAGCTTTTCGAGCAAAAACGCGCGTTGAACAAGTAAAAATCCATTCTGTCGCAATTCGAACGATGTTTGGTCGCTGATCACCTGAAGTTAACGGTGGAAAATGTTCAAGAATTTTCAGTGCTTTTTCACCAAAGAAACCAATTCCGAATGCTATATATTCACTAGTTGATACACTTTTATTCAACAAAACATGAACCATATCATAACATTCATCAGTTAATGTACCAATAATTAATGGTTTTAGTGGAAATGATACATTTTGAACTGTATCAATAAGTGATCCATGAACAATATCATTATCAATAACTGGTAACCATGGTTCGAAAAAGAATAAGGGATTCAATGAAGTTAACTTTTGATTTACTTCAGCTTGAGCAATAGTAATTTCATCAGCTGAACGAGATCGAAAACATGACAAATTATTTGGAGAACAATGTAATTGTTCAGCAAGAAGAACAGTAGGTGCAACATTCTCCAAGTATGTTCTAAATAATATCAAAGAATATTTTTCATTTCATCATTCATCTATAGTTATTATACCTGAAGGGAACAGTCATTGGAGAACTTTGAATAATCGCTCGTTGAAAAAATGGTTGCATTTCACTAGTTATATAATGGAGAGCAGTTGATTGGGCACCGGAACTTTGTCCAAATAATGTAATCTAAAGAAAGATGAATAGATTTAGGAGATAAAGTTTATTGTATTGAAACCTGATTAGGATCACCACCAAATGCATTGATGTTATCTTTAATCCAAGCAATAGCCATACGTTGATCAAGTATTCCATAATTACCTTTAATATCATTTGGACCATTGCCAGTTGCCAAAAAACCAAGAACACCTCAAATTTCATTAATACTTTGAATAAATGATGAATAAATCGTCAAAACTTACCTAATCGGTGTTGAATTAAGGCAATTATGATATTTGTAGTATTTACCAAACGCTCCGATTCATAGATCGATTCGGATGCAGAAAAATATTGAAAATCACCACCAGGAATAAAAATCATTACTGGAAGAAGATTTTTTGATGATAAGTTATTCGATAATGGAGTGAAAATATTCAAATAAAGACAATCTTCTGACATCTATATATTGTTTTATGATATAAAACCTCTTTTTCTTTTGTAGACCAAAGACTTACAATAGGTAGAGTAGTAGATTTTATCATCTTTTTCGATGGTGGACAATGAGGTT
The DNA here is from genome assembly GCA_022393335.1 of Macrotrachela quadricornifera. Lineage (NCBI taxonomy): Eukaryota > Metazoa > Rotifera > Eurotatoria > Philodinida > Philodinidae > Macrotrachela > Macrotrachela quadricornifera. The sequence continues at coordinate 1,951,728 of JAJEKB010021442.1, read as the reverse complement.
GTGGACAAGCAGGTGCTGGTCGTGTAGCATTGATTATTTTTGGATCCCATTTTGTAATTGGTACGGGTGATTGCCATCTATTCAAACATAATAATACATTGAGAAAATGATTTATATAATTGATACCTCAATGAACCTACAGGTGGTTGAGCAAATGGAATACCATAAAAGATCCGAGATATATTCGTTTGATAACCTAATATGTCTCCATATTGTGTATGAACAACAACAGATTCGTTAGCAATAATGTTTGATACGAAAAGACTGAAAATTAAAAAGAACAACATCATTTGTTTGCACGAGAATCTATTGTTTCACTAATGAAAATGTGCACTTTGTTGTCTTTTTTTTTTATAAACAATTGATAAGAAACAAACTTTTATCTTTTCAAAAAAGATCTAAAACATAAAGGACGGTGAATGCTTTCCTTTGTTTTTGGCCCCCATAGAAAACATCATAAGTTCTTCATGAAAATTTCAGTGATTATAGAGCTCATAGTCAGTAGTCATTCCTATAAATTTCACCTTGATCAATTAAGCTTTTACTTTACTTTGAGTGTTCGTCAGATAAGCCCCCAAATGACCTATATTAGTGACCTCCCATGTCAATTTTGTACGGCAGGACCTGGCCGGATGTGAAATTTGGATCCGGCTATCGTATCCGGAGCGGTTCCCGACGATGTTTCTCTGTGTTCTTTACGATTTACTGTATATGTATCGTATACTATCGTTTCCCGTACGGTTCCTAATAGCAATTTCATTGATTTCTTATGAATGGTCGAATACGGATCATATCTTATCGTTTCCTGTCCGGTAACGAGCATGCGAATGGAGGTTTTTAAAATTGTTTACAAAGTTGAAGTCTAACAACTGAAGTTTTAATGAGAGCATGCAGGTGTATATGTTTTTGCTTTCTAGACACATACTATCGAGACAGTTTTTAGTTGATTAATTGTCGATTTTCATTGAAAATAAACATTGTTCTTGTAGAACTTGTATACATTTAATTTGTGTAAACTTACACATATATAATTATAAACAATATAAATCAAAAAAATGTTCGGTTGAAATTAGGCTATGAATCTATAGTAGCGCAAAATCAAATCAACTGATTGCAAACATTCCTTGAAAACAGTCGCGAGGAATCATAGCACTTTCATAAATAATCATATAAATTATAATGAAGTCACATAATAAAAAAAAAACATAGAAATATATATATGTATAGCTAATTGAATTTCTTTTCGATTGAAAACCAACTCTCAACCTCAACTATCAAAAACATTATATGCACGCTATCATTGTTCCTTAGTATGATTTTAATCAATTCGTGATGGTAGAAGCAATAATTTCTATCTTGTGATTGACAAAATATCTAGATTAAAATTTAGATATGTTAGAATATAATCCTACAAGAAATTATATGTATTTCGTTTAGTAGTGCACAAGAAGACTAGAAGTGCCTATTTCTCCAAAAAATTTTTTTTACGATAGACTTTTTCCAGTTCTTTGTATTTTTTATAGCTTTAGGTTTTAAGGGAACTATATGAAACGATCTAGGTCGTGTTTTTATTCACTGTTTTTGCCTGGAATTTCAAGATTTTTGTTATACGATCATGAGTTGCCTAATTCGACTTATAATATAAATGCATCCTCAACAGCCATATATGACTTATAATATAAATAGATATATATTGAAATAGATTTAGTTTTAGTCAAAGTTAAATATTTATACATAGGTATCCATGTAATTCATAGGAATAGATTTAATTTTAGTTATAGTTTTATATATATATATATATATACATACCCATGTAAATCATAGGAATAGATTTAGTTATAGTAATATATATATATATATATACATACCCATGTAATTCATAGGAATAGATTTAGTTATAGTAATATATATGTATATACCCATGTAAATCATAGGAATAGATTTAGTTTTAGTAATATATATATATACCCATGTAATTCATAGGAATAGATTTAGTTTTATATATATATATTTATATATATACATAGGTACCCATGTAATTCATAGGAATAGATTTTGTTATAGTTATATATATATATACATACCCATGTAATTCATAGGAATAGATTTAGTTTTAGTTTTACCTATGTAGTTCTTTTCTCGTAGAGAAGAGTGTGGCAAACATAAATTGTCTGATTAGTTGCTTGCTAGTATGTCTGTACAAGGTCAAAAAAACATTTTATTAAAATTGTGTACAAAACTTGACCGAAGTGTGTCCGAAGATGGGAGTTCAAATCTGAGGTTAGTTACAATTCATAATGAATTAACTATTCAATTAATTATTAAAAACTACTAACGAGGGAACCTTTTCAAGTGATACCCTCCGTTTCGACTCATATTTCGCCTATAGGTAGGACTCATAGCATAGATAAGAGCCCTAAAAGGGTTCGTCCCCAAAGCCTGTTGTGGTAGAGATATTGCATTATTAAGATATTGGAATAATTGACTGCTGTGGTCTCCCTCAGGGAGATCGAAAAAACTCATTTTCGAATTTCGACTTGAAACTTTGTACAGAAAGAAGTCTTAATGAGAATGGTTTAGTGTGAAAATTTCAGCTTTGCTGAATGTTCCTAATCGCAAATAAGAACAACAAAAGTTGCCTTAGCAAAGACACAAGTTTACCATAACCATATCTTAAGATAGGAACAAGTAATAGGCCTGAAACTTTCACAATAAAACAGTCTCATTAGGACCTCTTTCTGTACAAAGTTTCAATTCGAAATTCGAAAATGAGTTTTTTCGATTTCCCTGAAGGGGACCACGGCAGTCAATTATTCCAATGCTTTAATAACGCAATATCTCTACAACAACAGGCTTTGGGGATAAACCCTATTAGGGCTCTTATCTATGCTATGAGTCCTACCTGTAGGCAAGATATGAGCCCAAACGGAGGGTATCAATTGGAGAGGTTCCCTCGTAAGTATTAATGTTCTCTATAAAATTTGACCTGAAAGTTTTTGAGGGAGGACAGTTCAAATCTCAGGTTAGTTTTAAATAATTATTTATTACTTATTTAATAAAAGTTACTAATGAGTAGCGTTTTCGATAAAATTGAACGAAAGATACCCGAAACAGAAGAGTTCGAACTTGATGTCAGTTTTTAGTAATTATTAATTTGTCAACTATTAATAGTTAGTTAACAATAATTTTAAAAAAAAATTGACGAAAGTATTTTTAAGGTAGGGAGTTCGAATCTGATGTTTGGTTTTTTAAAATTTTTTGAGATAGAGTTTTATTAGAGAAGAGATTGCTTTTTATTATGACAAAAAGTTTTTTCTAAGGCTTGAGTAAAGGTTAGTTGGGGTCTTGAAACATGAATCATGTATCAATTTTTCGAAATTTTTTTCGCACTAATTATTTTGCAGAAAGGATCCTTTTTTTCGCAAAAAGTAATTTTCCTATAAAGTTTGGCCAAACGTAATTAAAGTCAAGAGATTCGAATCCGGTGTTAGTCTTTTGAGATTTTTTTGTGGATCACTTTTGCATGCATAGAACAACTTTTTTAGGAAAGAATTTTTCGTCTAAGGTTTCACCAAAGGTGATTCATGTCGGGAAATTCACATCTGGGATCACTTTTATGAAATATTTTTTGAGAATGAAGGTGGGGCGGAACTTTTAACGGACAGCAACCCAGATGAGGGCGGAACTTTTAATGCACAGCAACCCAGGCGAGGGTGGAAATTTTAACGGACAGCAATCCAGATGTGGGTGAAGGCGCAATCTCAGAAGGGCAGCGCCAAGATGCGGGTGAGGGCGGAACTTTTAACGGGCAGCAACCCAGATGAGGGTGAGGGCGAAATCTTTCAAGGGCAGCGCGAAGATGCAGGTGAGAGCGAAATCTTTCGAGGGCAGCGCGAAGATGCAGGTGAGGGCGAAATCTTTCGAGGGCAGCGCCAAGATGCGGGTGAGGGCGAAATC
>JAJEKB010021442.1:1927825-1946435 GCA_022393335.1 Macrotrachela quadricornifera | reverse complement strand
TATATATATAACTATAACTAAATCTATTCCTATGAATTACATGGGTACCTGTATATATGTATATATGTATTACTAAAACTATTCCTATGAATTACATGAGTATGTATATATATAACTAAAACTAAATCTATTCCTATGAATTACATGGGTATGTATATATATATATATATATATATATATAACTATAACTAAATCTATTTCTATGAATTACATGGGTATGTATATATATATATAACTAAATCTATTCCTATGATTTACATGGGTACCTGTATATGTAAATATATATATATATATATATTACTAAAACTAAATCTATTCCTATGAATTACATGGGTACCTATGTATATATATATATAACTAAAACGATGTCTAAATCGAAGTCTGTATGTATATATGTATATATAGGTGTGGTTATGTTTCTTCCATTTATATTATAAGTCGAATTAGGCAGCTACTCTATATCTTTTCACCAATTTACTCACTTACGATCGCTTACATTACACTGTGGATCTTCTAAATCAGTTCAAAAATTAATTCTGTCGGAATTATGTCACTTATCTTTGGATTTAACTGATCTCAATGTGACCTTTGAAGATAAACCATATTTTCATGGCGAAGAAAATATTGTTTCCTTCGTGAACAGTATTTGGAGTCTTCCTAAACTTACCAAATGCTACTTATGCATGGAGGATTTGCCCGTACCAACAGTCATTTGATTATCTCTTGAAGATCTCATTATTAAACGTGGTTCATATTGTCTTGATAAAATGGCTTTGTTTTTCGAGCATACACCTTGCCTCAAATATCTCACTATTCTATCGGTAAAACTCAATTCGGACGATCAAGTTGAACTACCCATTGTCTCATCATTAAACATATTAAATACAATATTTAATGCATAGGAAGAAAACATGATGGGGAACTTTGTGCAAAAAATGCCGAATTTATATTATCTAACATTTCGTACGTTTGGCCTTTGCATTGATGGACATCAATTAAATGAAATGATCGTCCAACATTTATCCAAACGGAAAGTACTGGAATTGAAAATGAGTCTCACACCTGATGAACATCGAGATATATAAGAACAAGTTGATCAATTAATCGAATCATTTCAAAATCGATTTTGGATTGATGAACATCGATGGTTTATTCAATGTGATTGGAAATCAAATAAAAACGATGTTTGTCTCTACACTTTGCCATACGCATTTGATTATTTGGAATTTCATCGTTCTATTCAATCAAAATCCACTTGTATTGATGATAACGATTGTTATCAATCATATAATCATGCACATAATCTGACAGTACATCGTCCTTTGAAAAAGAAAGACTTGGATTTGATTAATATTCGTTTTAACAAGGTTTTTTTTCTATTAACGGACTCTCTTCTCAATAATCACTTTTGGTCTATCATTCCAAACTTGAATCATTTAGTTTTGCTCGAAATATCAATATTTGATAATAATCCACAATATCAAACTCAATTACAAAAGTTATTCGATCTAGCTCCTCGCCTCTATTCGATAGGTTTCGGTACACGTATGTCACCTTCTGTATTCTGTGAAGAACTAGTTATGAATCTCAGAAGTTCATCGGTGCGTCGGTTGATTTTACGAGACGTTGCACATCAATGGTACGATAATTAACAATGTACTCTATTAAGTCGTTCGTCATTAGGCAGACAAATGTGAAATACTTGAAATTGATGTCGAAAATGAGAGATGAATATCTCACTTTGTCAATACAATGATCAATCTTCGATCATTATATGTTCGATGTAAAACAAACATTACGAAAATGACATCTGAAAGCGTCAAGTGGTTACAAAATGACTTATCATCCAAGTGTATCGTCGCAGCAGACGCCGTTAATGATAATTGTATTCGAGTGTGGATTCGTTAAACTAGACTGCTAATAAGAACAAAGAAACAACCTAACTGAACTTTTTCTTTGATTAATTTTGAATAAATCAAGTTTGACGAGCTTTTTGCTTTGGTTGCTAAGTGTTGAAATTACTTTTCGATCTAAGCTTGTATCCTTTTTCGTTTTTAGATGTTCTAGGCTAAAATATGATCGGAGGAAAAACATTTTCCCAGTTGTCGGCAGTGTTCGAGTTGGGTCGGGTCACGAAAAATCGATCCATGTTGAACTCTGGTTAGTCGAAGATCAATCATAAGCTCAGCGAATCTGCTGATATATAGAAGAAAATCATCTCAGATACACACACGTTTTATAGCGTTACTGAGTGGTTTCTAATGACAGTCATGTCATTCTGCACAGGTGCTACAAACAGTTCAAAATTACAATCGTGATTATGTGTAATCACAATAAACTTTATGTGACGACGAAAGTTTGTCTATATATTTTTTTTCACCTATTTCTCATCATCAATAGACCCTGATACTGTAGAAAAGCCGATCCACTGTTGAAGATCGTACATGACGAGTGATGAAGCGTTTGGAGGAAAATATGAACGGCTAAAACGCTCCCTTATGTAGCATCGGTTTTCTGAACGATAAGTCTTCATATTTCAAATGAGCACATAGAATTCAGTTTTCTGACATTCTGTAGACCAAATCACTACATCTGTCGTATTTGAGAATTGCGATGTTCTAGTGAATTTAATACTTTGCCTCTTGTGTAGTTTGATTTGTTATGCAGAGATATCGTAATTTATCCAATCTATCATTCATTTATCAGTCCTTTGAATATCAAGATCTCATCAAAGCAGACTTTAACCCTTCGACGATGTTCTCATCTTATAATTTCATCGATGTACTAGGGTCCGCGTGGACCCATATATAGAAAATTTGAGAAAACCAATACCTATGTTTTATTTAAGTGATTCATTGATGTGCTAGATGTCTTTACATATTCTGCATATGATCGCCTTCGCGCCAGTTTTCATGAAGGCCATGTGAATAGAAACAATATGGCAAAAAACTTGCCTGAAAGAGTTTTTGTAACACTATTCAAATATAGGTTCAAAAATGATGCATTTAACAACTTCAGCTTCATAAAACGTTAGATATACATTGGCATGCACGTGAATATAATTCTCCGTAAGGATACTAGACTTTTCTTTGTGTATCTTTAGTCTTATCTTTCTTTTCTGTAATTAAAAGCAGTAAAAATCTAGTTTTTTATTACAGTCTATAACACCGCAGATGTTCTGGGATCCAACTGGACCCATGTCTGTATTTTCTCCTGCCTAGACCTATATATGATTTCTCATATGCATATTGTACAGCTTCTCAAGACTGGAGATTAGAGAATATAATTGATCAGAAACATCAAATGATAATGTTGTATTACATATAAAATTGTCAAGTGGGTCCACTCGGACCCCACAACATCGTCGAAGAGTTAAGTACACAAATCAAATTCTGGAATTCCACTTAATGACGAATTAGATATATAAAAAAATGCTTAGTGTTTATTTAGTCCTCGAATTTGAAATACTGTGTTTTGTACGCCGTTCAAGATTTCAGAAGCTATGTAAAGAACGTTTCGTTGTTGTCGCCTCTCATCCAGGAGAAGCCTAACTCTAAGGTGCTATCTGCAAGGAATAGGAATCCAACTTTCTTATCAAGCAAGTGACATCGCACGTAGTACATTAAAAGAGCAACTCTTCTTCGGGATGCTCCGAATAAGTTTATGATGATTTATTTGTGAATTTGAAGGTTGTCACAGAAAAAGAACATCAAGTTGAAAGGCTAAATGACAACAGCGTTACATAAAAATAAATTGACAAACGATCGATGAACAAAACTAATACAACAAAGGAAATAGTTCAAGAATCATAGAGAAGTATGACAATTAACTAAAGATTTCAGTTGAATGATAAAATGTTCAGGCGGCCGTAATGATCGGAATAATGATTCGTCGGTTCTTGTTACAGATGATCAATGCACGAAGTTTCTGCTTTAGTTCAGGCAGTGCCATAATAATTGCATAAGACAAAAGTACCGGTGGAAGGTTTGTCAGTGCGAAGATATATTCTGAGATATCGGTACCAAAATCGACAAAACCTAGTTCTTGCCCGAGATACGTTATAGTCCAGGGGAGATCACAGCTCAAATAAACAGCAGAGATGAAAGCTAATTGGATGATCATTTTTCGATGTTGTCGCCATCGATAGGCCTGTTGTAGACGACGTTTTTGCACGATAACGCGAAGAAGGAGAACAGCATCGAACATCATAATGAGGATGATTGGACTGATGTTATGAACAAGTGACACATATATACGAAACCAGTTAGAACGTATTGAACTGGAAAAACAGACTCTACCGCATAACGGATCTGTGGTGATATACATTTGCTCGCAAGGATAAATGAAGAGTAAATAAAAATAGAATATAGGTCCATAGAAAGAAAAACATGCCAATGGGATGTAGTGAAATAACAAACGGGCACGTACAGTAGTGACTCGATTTGAATAAAAGATAAGAATATGTCGCTCGAACGATATCCAAACCATTACAAAATTAGCGCCGTACCAAATTCCATAATCCACAAACTGAGCAAGACGACAATAAAAAGGAATCATTGGTGCTACGAACCCTTGCCTCATATAATTCATTCTCATCGGCAGATCCAATGTGAGAATAGCAAAATTATAAAGGAGCATGATGACGATGCCATGATTGTGAAGAGCTTTTCGTGCCACCTTTGTCTTTAAAAGATGAAACAGAACGAATACATAACAGGGAACGGACGTCACTTCACCCAACATAAAGAGTCCAAATTTAATTTGTGGCCAATTTGGCGGAATGTAGACACTCATTTCTATATAACTGGCAGTCAGAGTAAGAAGTAACTGTTGGAAAAGCAAAGTATTTAATTGTGAGAGTTGTTCAAAGACAATCCGTGTTCTCTCGATCTAATTATATCGACACGCAGAAGTGACGCTTGTTTCTAAATCAAGAAAGTAAATTAATGCGTATGTAGTTGTTAAGCAACCCTTTCAATATTGAACTATGTCATCTCACAAACTTTTTGAATTCAGCTTTCATTAAATATCACATCCATTGGTTGTGCATAGCTGCTGATGTCCAGAAAAATAACTTCAGCGGACGGATCTGGTTCAGTCATAATCTCAATGCAAGACTACTCGATAGCGAGAAACGAGATTGAGCATCACCGACGCTTTCATCTCGACAGTTAGATTGTTTAGCGCATTTCTTTAGCATAAATAATCTTTTTGATATCCTGACAGAAATTCAATAGAGACAAAAAGAACCCATCCTTTTTTGTAAACGCTTTACTGTTGTCGACAATATGTGCTCCGGAGAAAGTTGATTTCAACATTCTTCGAAAATTGATCGGCTAGTCATCATTGTGTGATGAAAATAGACGTTTTCATTATCGATGAAATGATACGTCTTCTGATATTAGGGATGTCTATCTGTTGATTTGTTTGGTAAAACAAAGATTCTTTTTCACTCATACATTATTCTATTGTTAGTTGATGTCTAAAAAGAAGCGTGAGAATTTAAGTCATTGAAATATTAATTTCAAGTTGTGATTCTTTTAATTATATCACGTGATACATTGTGGATTTTCATTTATGTTCTTTCCGTGTAAGTATGAAAATAGCCATCAAGAACGAGGAATTAACAAGAAGCAATATTCCTAGCTTTCTTTAAAAACGATATATCATCCTATTCTCTTGAACAACGAGTTACATAGATTAACAGAAATGTATTGGAAGTTCGATCACTAATTTTTTGTGAAACTTGTAAAAAAGTCTAGTCGTAATTATGTGCTAAAATAGGATTTGTCATTATTCAACAAATACTTGATTTCACAACGTCACAGAGATCTTTTTTTGTATTTGCATGGGAAATGCAACTGTTTTATCTAGAAGTGCGTCTTTCAAGTCAAACATGTTTAATCTATCATTAGACAAAGTCGACTTCAACAATATACTTGTAGATAGAACCAAACGAGCGGAATTTGAAAGTAGAATTTTCATAACTTGCATTGTCATGTTTCTCATTATAATGAGGAACGTGACATTGCTAGCTAAGAAGATTTTAATTTGATGTGTCGCTCTTTTTTTATTTTAGTCCAACCATGCGTTATTCTTTTTCTAATTCTGTCATCTCACACAGAAACGGAGAATAGGAAGCGTTTCTTCTTCCCTATCGCCACAAATTGTTAATAGAAGCTAGTCTTTCGGCTAGGCGTGTTACTTTATTTTATTTTTCTTTATAGTAAAGGATAAAGTTAAAGAAATTAAAAAATCTTTATTCTTTATAAAATAAAGATAGAAAGAATTTTTATCTTTATAAAATAAAAATAAAGAAAAATAAGATAAAGAATAAAGAAATTTTTTTCTATCGAAACTTGTTTTGTTTATTATATTGAAGTAGTTCACAAAAACTTACCATATTGTATAATTTAATATAATATGTGGGTGAATCCATGGGAAACGTACCATGATTTGGAAGTGTTTTTTTAGCAATTTTCTTTGTGCAATGCGTAGCACCGAACTAAAAAAATTTTTGGCCGAAAAAAATTCGAAACTTGTTCATTTAATCGTTGAGATCTTGTCGTATCTTCCGGTACATGTCTATGACACGTAAACTACCCATTTCGACAAAGCAAAGAGGATGGGTATTTTTTTTAATAACTTTTGATAGGAACATGATAGAGAGCTGCAGTTTTCACCGTTGCAAAGAACAGATGAAAACGCATCGAATCATAGAAGACAATGACTTTCAAGCTGGTCTTTTGATCCTGCTTGTAATAATTTAGTTTACACAATGGTACAAAAACTCAACACTTTTCATCCCAGGGCTAACTCACGGGATCGAAACCTGTCGGGCGGGTTGAAAATCCGATGTTACATAATGATCGGATCCTGGTGTTTCTATTCCGAGATGTTCCGGTAACCTACACGAATTTTCGGTGACATTCATCGACTGGATCCACTAAATTCCGACCAGGTTCACATAGCCGAAACCGGTCAGATCCGATCATAGAATCTGCTTGTATCCGACCTAGTCTAAGTCTTTCTGGTTATCATCAATTATCAGAATCCGCCAGATTAAATGACACTTGATTTCAAAGCAAAAATTTATCAATCACAAGTATAAGAGTCTGTCGGAATATGTCAGAATAGACGAGATCCATTGATACTATTTTATCGTTGATAAGCACCTGCATTCGATCATTACAAGTGAAAAATCTTGTACATTTGCTCACGTACAAGTGAACATAAATGAGCATCCGCCCACGCATGGTAACTCGATGGCAGGCCCGCCGCCATGAGGGTATATATAGAGGTGCCAACTATCGACACTGTCATTCGAAAAGAAAAACCAAGTAGGTACCACATGAATGTTTTGTTTTGATGATCTGTTGCTCCCATTTTTGATCATTCATTGTAAATAATCTGTTTTAATACTTACATGGCCATCTTCTGAAAATTAGAGTCCGTTTTCAGTGAGTTTGCTGTTGAATTCAGTCTAGGTTTGCCACCTTCATCTTTTTTTTCTAAATAGTCCATGGTCATGAATGAATTTCAAATGATTCTTGTGATAACTTTTATCATCACTTTTCCATTTGAAAAGTGTGTAAGTTCTTTTTTCTAAGGTTGTTTATAGAAGGTTCACGTATCATTGTTATTGATTTGCTTGCTCAAGCATGTGCATGTTCTGACTTGAATTTCATGCGATTTTTCTCTGCAAGCAAGAAATGATTCTTGCGATAATTTTTATGAGTAATTTTCATTTTGAGAAGTGTGTAACGTTTTTGATTGCTTAGGCAGTATACATGTATACACATCTTTCTTCTTAAGCTGTTCTATTGAACATATGTATGTTCTGATGTTGATTTGATGCAAATTCTTTTTGTGATTAAAAAGTGATGTTTTTGATGCGTTTTATGGTTAATTTTCAGTTTGAGAACGCTATATATTTGTTTTTTAGGTTCTTCCGGCAACCTGCTCAAATCAATTATCTTGATCTTTCTGTTTGAGCTGGTGCATGTTCTAGTATGGGACTATTCCATTAAAATATATGTATGTTAGTATTCTTATACATACTCGATTCCGATGAAATCAGACCGAAACTAATGTAAAATCCTGAATAGTCCTCTTTCTTTTGCTGAAAAGATCCGACCAATCCCAATAGATCGCGATAAAATCCGATAATCACATTTGATAAGAATTGATCGAATCCGATCTGTTTTTTGATGGAAGAGCCCATGATATTCATGGGTCGTCGGATCCTGTCTGATCTATATAATTTCTATCGGATCCGACTGAAAACGATCGGATCTACAGGTCGGATTGAATCTCCTGGGATGGTTTTTTTTAAAGGAGGAAGGGGGCCGTTTGTCCACGAAACGGCCCTAAATGATTATCCTCACTGATATCATTCGTATATTAGATTATACGTTTTTTCCTGCAAGATTACACGACTTTCGACTCACATTCACCATTTTTCATGACACTTAACAATATATTCCACGAGTTTATCTTCTAGGTGTACTTATAGGGCATTACTATTGAACATGATATAAATCCATCCAGGTAATTTTTACTTGAGTCGATTGGAAAAGCGCGATTTTTTCAGCATAGATAGAGCTTAACAAGAGCTTCAAAATGATGTTAATATATGTGGATAAATATGCTGCGCTCGAGAATTCCTATGGACCACACTGCTGAAAATCTATGAAAAATGCATGCATGATGATGTTGTGTCTATATGATCTCCACTATTATTCACAGAACCGGCGTCATGTTTTCAGTGTAGATACAAGTCACTAAGAGCTTCAAAATAATGTTAATATATGTGGGTAGGTATGCTGCACTTGAAGCTTCTGAAAGAGCATACTGTGAGAAATCGTGGATGATGCACTAGAAATATTGTGGGATTCATATGGTATCCACTGTTGTTATTTGATAGAGTGTGAAGGCCTACAAATTTCGATGATGAAGTGATTATCATATTCGTTTTGTGATGTAGTTTTGAATTCGGTAATGACATCCGGAAGAATAGTATGTTTTGTTCTTCTTGTAGATCCTGTACGGACATCCGTTCTGAATTCATTAGGCATAAGCCCCCTCCTTGTTGATGGGTGTTTCGGATCCAGAGCCAAACGACGATTAGGACGTCCGCTTCATCATAATCCGCGACCGGGTTTCGATACCGAGACTGATCGAATTAAGTTAATGAGCACTATACCCGCTGAACTACCCGATCAGCTCCAATTAAATGAAGAGAGTGATCTCAAGGTTAACGGTATGATAACGCGAGAAAGGTTTCAGACAATTTTTTTCCGAGATTTTGAGGATTTTTTGCTAATTTTTTTATGGCTAGAAAAAATTGACTAGATAGGTAGTACCTCGACACGTATATGAGACTAGAACAGTGTAAGGAAAATAATTAAAGAAACAAGATTGGATGGTTTTCTAGTTGTTGTGGTTTGGTGTCGTTCATAACCAAGAAACCAGATGTTGAAGCAACGTGGGAACAACAACCAACGACTCGAGCATCTCCCATACAGGTACAGTACCATGCAGTGACTTCTGTTGAATCATATTGAATATAAGTTTGGTAACTGCACGCGTTTTTATGTGCTGACCTAAATCGAACTCGAATAATGTCTTCAACACCTTCTTCTGCCCATTCTTCAATCGGAAAGTGGACATTCGGATTTGTAAGATCGGTGGTGTTACTGTGTTCTTCGGCATAACTTCGTGCTCTTTTTAGTTGATAAACACCTGAAAAATAGAAATTGGCTAGTGAGTCTTGTTTAGAAAAGCTTGATACCTAATGTCAAAGATCTGATATCATCGAGAGCCAAAATCGAAAATGGCTTAGCTAAATTGTTGACGTCGATTTCTTGCCAAAGACGATAGCGCATAAGATTATCTTCGACTAGTCGCTCTTGCAACAGGTTACTTTGCATGAGTAAATGATTCATCCGACGAACTATACTATCATCTTCGGGTGAAGCTGTTACCATAGGAACGTGAAAACAATTGGTAAGTGCTGCTACGGTGACAATCAAATCAGGAACCGATGGTAACGACGAGTTTTGAATGGTTTGACTAAACGATTTGAATCTTTTGAGTCATGCATTGATGCTTTCCACCATCCAGCGTAGTTTTGTGACGAAACGCGATCGATTAGCATCGTACACATCGAGTTGTCGTTGATTTTGGTCGAGAAATGATGGCATGGCAGTATTGATGCCGAGAGCATTCAGTACACCGAGAGAATCCCTAAAGCCTCTATCTACAATCATGATGTCACGCTCTTTGGTCCAATTGAGAATATCTTCTGTGAGGATCTCTTTTTGGGGATATAACTGATGGCTTCAACGTCCGTAATAGTCGTAGGCTGAAATACTATATATAAGGATCTTAGTCCTCAAATCCTTGAGAAAACTCACAATGGAAAAAGCCTACCGTATCTTGTAAATGTAAATAAGTGGCAAACGATGGTGATGATAATGATTTTATTGAGGATAATCAATAAAGTATAACAAATAACGATGATGAAAAATAACACAGGAAACAATCACGACGAGATCACAAGAAAAAGAGAAAAACAACAAACCGAAATATATAAATATGTATATATTTATATATATCGAAATATAACATAGAAAAAATAACGCAATAATAGAAAGAAAGAAAATCTCATGATGATCAATATAGTGATATAGATATTTATATCATAGGAAGAAAAAAAGATGCATATATGTGGTCACTCGAACCACACATAGGACAGAAAAAAAAAGAAAATATATATATATATCTAAACTATACGTTGGCATCATAGAATCACATCTATGGACGCTAACAGCAGCTATGGATCGCTAAGTAGTATTAATAATATTACAAGCTTTAAATAAAAATATGGCCCATCCCGAATAATTTTACCAAAAGATCGAGTATTTTGTTTCGAAGGTTACTTTTAAGTTAATATATTCGGATTGTTGCTTATTGATATAAAGTTTCGAGATAAATTGTCTGCACATTGATGCATGCGAAAAAACACTTCTGCCTTCTACAGTCGATGGTTAATTGTGATATTATTTTTGAACCAAATCGTAGTTTTATAATGAAACATCGCCTGAAAAAAGTCTCAAAATGTACAAAAACTGTATCTGGAAACCATATTGCCTAGATATGTTTCAAATAACTAGTGGTTTGGGGGTTTCCGAGATGTCTAGTTTTGTAGTTAGTAAAAAGGGCTATTGAATGATAAAAAATCGAATACGATGACTATTAATATTGGTGTGCTATTATGAAAGTATTGACGTCTGTATCCATCGTATATCTCTTATAGATTCATGAGGTTGATTACGACTGTAATCCCGCTAGATGCAAACACAAATTCATTCGAAAATAACTCCTCTTACCTAGTTTTTTGGTGTGCTCAAAAAGTTCATACACTTCTAGAATCGGTCAGTCTGTTCGACCGTTGGACCGTTTGTTTACACAATAACTTTCGAAAGGAGGGTTGAATTGTGGTGAAGTTTTCTACATAGTTTAGTCTCATCAATCTCTCAGTCGAATTCGAAATTGAACCTGATTGTACGATCCCTCTCTGAGTTATTGTAAAAATATTGATTTTCTTTACGTGTTTCAATGTGAAGATCGATATATCGCCGCTCTTGTAAAAAAGCTTTTCCATCAGAGTCGAATAAAACCCCATTTGTTATACAGCATTCGATAGAGAATTTTACGCGCTACAAAATGATATATAATATATAAAGAAATGAGAAGGCTAAGTTGCCTACGTGGCAAATCTAATTATGCAAGAAGTGGTTCCAATGTTGTTAATGTTCTCGTTGACCCACAAGTAGAGCTCTATCTTACGATCACAGGTATGTTATTTCGAGGTTTTCTGGATCGAAGAGCTGGAATCTGTGCTCTATTTGCCTTGAGACTCCACTGGTTGACCAGTAACCAATAAAAATCAAGTTATGATAAAAATAGGTTGTCTTAGGGTATATGATGGCGGAGACTTTAAATATGAGATGTATTTGACACTAAATCCTTTTGAATGAACAACAGTCAACAGAAATTGTGCTCATAGAATAGATTTTTTCTCATGGTAATTTTGGTGTCCAGACGTTCGAGAATGACTCGTCTCTCTCATACACTTCTTGTAGTACACATAACTCTTGGATAAAATCCAAAATTTTTGCATTTATTTTATTATAAATTGACTCCAATATGAAAAAACTTATATTAATTTTTCGTATTTTAGATTCACTACAATATTAAAAAGGAAATTTTCGTATATAAAATAACTTACATGTATTTTCCAGGTATAGGTTAATTCGCACTGAATCTAGTTTTAATCATCCAGCTTGTAACAAATGTGGTTAAAAATCAAACCTACTACGGGCTTTCAGAGTTGAATTAATGTATAATGGAAAAAGAAATAGATTTATTTGAAGTCTATTAATTTTTCTATTATAGATGGATTTAAATTTGAAAGCTAGCAGTAGGTTTAGTAGAAAAATATTATTTACGGAACCTGATTTTCAGTTTCGTGAAAAGGTTCAGTACGAAACCTTTCGTACAAAACCAAGCAAAGTTCCGAAAGTGTACCCGCGAACAGATCCTTTTTTGATTTCGTAAAATACCTTTTTTTTAAAGTGTATGCGATTTCGTATACTAAAACAGCAAAATACTTACGAACAGCTCTCTCAATGGCATCAAAAACTCATTGAATCGATACCGTACGCTCCAATTGTATTTTCTTTTCGACCAAACACTCATCGATTTCGACAATATGCCCACCTCCTTCAATACCTACAGGATGCTTGAAAAAGTACTCATCGCAAATATCTCGCATAAAATTCTTCCAGTTGACAAAGCATTGCACGCGAGTCGAGTGATTGAAATCAGAAGCATGTAAGATCTAGGTTCTGTCGAATTTTTAATTTTCAGTTACAAAAAAAGTATCTTCAAGAATAGTTCCTGTGCTTTTGCATTCTTCGCATCGCCATACCCACCCATCAGACGCATGAGATGAAACATTAAGTTTCAAATTTTTATGATCTTGTGTGCATCCTTCATTTAATCACTTAAAGTGTAATCTATAAGACCTATATTGTCGACAGAAATCGACACATTTCTTGTCCTTAGATGTGAGTTTGCTCCATTCACGGAAGTTAAGAGTATCATGAGTTAATAGAAAAGCGTTTGTCATAGTGAATACATATTTTTTCTCGTCAGAATACTTTTATACTACTATTTAAAAAATGATTAGATCTTTGATCTATGCTCTTTTCATTATCTTAGAAAGAAATTCTGTTCCTAATAGAACTAACAGCTTATGACATCTTTCAACTTAGTATTCTAATTGATAGAAAGAATGTTCCAATCATTTTTTTTCTTTCCTTCGTTTCTCGCTATACATACATACATACATACATACAGACAATGGCGGTGTGTGTATCGTGTAGAACCACCTTAAACTGAATTATAGAACAATTTTTCTATTTGTAATTAGAAAAATGTTATTATTTCTTTGTATTGACTATCATAAAAAATTGAACGATGTAGAATTTTTATATTTCAGCCACTTATTACTAAGCTATAGACGATTATTTATTCGCTCGTTGAACGCTTTCTAACGACCAATCAGCGTTTTAGGTTCCTTTGGCTTCAATTTCGGCCGTATATTGTCATCTCAGTGAATTTATTTTTTTGTAGAAGATAAAAGCATATTGTTGAAGGTTTTTTTTAGTATTCATCTTATACACGTATGTATGCTTCCATCGAATTGGATACTTTCTTGTGCTTTACAAACGCAAAACCGCTTAGAAGAACATGAAAGAGAACACATGGTGAAAACAAATAAGAAAAGTACATTTCATCATAATGTCGCAAACGTAATATATACATAAACGAGTATAAAGTTGAAATAGTCTTTTTTAGATTATCATCATAATAATAAAGTGTAATGGCAGAGGTAGTAAGTAAATCATGTTTTTATAGATTATTAAAATCTACTTCTATAAAATATTTGTTTAGAAAGCAAAAGTCCCGGTTACATTAAGTTTTATTGAAAAGTTTGTCCTCAAGGCGGTTGGTACTGTTGCTGGACAAACAGCAGTTGCACCTTTTGATCGTGTAAAATTACTTCTTCAATGCCAAGGTGAAATGCTTAAACAAGGTACAATCAGCCGACCCTACACTGGTGCTACTGATTGTACCATACAAATCTTCAGAAATGAAGGTCTCATTCAATTTTGGCGAGGTTATTTGACCAGTTGTATTCGGTACTTTTCCAGCGAAGTTTGTTTTAGTTTATAATTAATTAATAAAAACAAAATAAACTGATGATCATTTGTGCTAGGTTTTGAATCTTGCTTTCAAAGATAGTATCAAAGCAGCGTTTAAACAAGATAAAAACGATCCATATATAATTAATTTTGCCAAAAACGTAGCAAGTGGTAGTATAGCTAATGTCTTATCATTATTTTTCGTGTATTCACTTGATTATGCTCGTACACGTTTAGCTAATGATGTTATAAGTACAACGCCAGGAGGTGGCGTATATATATATGATGGTCTTGTTGATGTCTTCAGAAAAACTTTGGCTACCGATGGTATTACCGGTCTTTATCGTGGTTTTTTTATTTCATGTGTTGGCATCATTATCTATCGTGCTTGTTACTTCGGATTGTATGACATATTAAAACCAATTGTACTTGGACCTAATGCCAGTATAACGCTTTCATTTTTACTTGGTTACGGTATCACAGTTATATCAAGTTTTATTTCATATCCATTAGGTACTATTGCACGACGTATGATGATGACATCAGGTCAAGCACTTCAATATAACGGTGCAATAGATTGCATGTTTCATATTATACGAAATGAAGGTACAATGGCCTTATTTAAAGGAGCTGGTGTCATGTTTCTCAGGGGTATCGTTGGTGCTAGTGTCTTAACTGCTCTCGATAAACTAGTCGAACTTTATACTAACGACAAAACTAATACTGGTACCAATGGTTAAAAGAGCAATTTCGTCCCGAACGAAATCATTGTAATAAGACTTCTCCACTTTCCGCCTATTTCCTCAAAATAATCAAGCTTTTTTTGTTTAGTCTGTTGTAAAAAAAGAATGTCGATTTCTTTCTCGTCGTCTATTTTGCTTTAATAGAATTTCCTTTTTCTTTTAATTCTAACTCATTTTAGTAGTGTTTCTATCCATATAACTGTTTATTTTCATTCCACAGCATGCAAAAAAAGAGAGAACATTCTGTGATGATTCAAATTCATGTTATTGTTCTTTTTTTGATTCTCAATCCATTAGTCGCAATGTGGGCCACCGATGACTCACGCGGAAAAGAGACATTTCGCACCACCTTTTCATTACGATCTCCTGTAGCAGATGTTCGTTACGATTTACAGACATAAGAAAAAAGACAGTGTGTTCGGCATTAAGTGTACGGAAGTTCAGAATGACAAAAATCAATAAAAAATTGAAAAATCAGGGTGTACCTACACTGAAGAAAAAAAAAGTGTCCGACGAATCCTTTGAGGTTTCGTGGAACTTTACTATATACTATCAGGTATCGTACTAGAACACGAAACCTCTTCAAGGTTTCGTAATCTAATAGGTTTTGTATGAAGATCCCTTCGAATTTTCGCAACCGAAAAAGTTTCGTACAAAACCTCTGAAGGGTATCGTAGTCAAAAGGTTTCGTACCAAACTGTTCCATTTTCCTGTTCATCTACGATAGAGACATATCCACCAATCAGAAAGCCGATCGATCTGATTTCTTCCGTTCGTTAATGTTTATCATTCACTTTGCAGTCGAGTTTAGACACGTTCTTACTATTTTTTGAACTCATACGTTTCAATGCGGAGCCTCTTGTTGGAAAAAAATAAGGCTTCACTAATGCCGTAATGACCATTAACATTTTTTATGAGGAAACATAGTACCTGCTCACGCAACAGCTTTCCATGCATCTATTCCATGAATCAGTATACTTATGAGTTTTGTTATAGTTTTCGTGACTATGTTATTTCAAAGTACTGATAATCCAAATCACTGACTCGTGCAGCATGATAAAATGATTATTTAATAAACGAATTTCTACTCTTGAAATATTTATTTTCGTATTACGCTGCCTTGTTGTAGATCGTGCTAGTTCAGAAGAAGACAATATTCACTCATTTTCGATATAACTTAGAAAATGTGAGTATATATAGAGGCATACGTATAGATATCGGAATATAAACGCAGATATAACGAATACCCATAGACTTAAGTCGGTAAGAATCGGTATTGAAAGCTTAGGAATATATATGAGGTTAGCAATAAGTATAGGCTGTTAGATAGAAATACACATTTTAAAAATAGATGAAAGGATTTAGACAAACCTATACATAAGGATTTTAGTTAAAACATAAAAAGTGGCTAGACGTAAGGTGTTAACGTAGCACTAGAATTGCATTAATTAAAGCTAGTTTTAATGCTTCTGTATTACACTAAAAAATGAATTTAACACTTTTGTAATAGTGTTCAAAAATAATATAATATTTTGGCATTCATATTAAATTAGCCTTAGCATAATGTAAACATTTATCATGTTGATGTAAAATTTTTGAAGATATATTAACACGGTTGCAATTTCAAGACAAAAGAATTTTTCTGTTAGTGTCAATAATAAGTGCCTGTATGATCCTAACGCTATCTTTATACAACTGCGAAAGTATTAAGTTAATTTGTTTGAACATCAATACAAATGCATTAAACTATTTTTTTAGCTCTAATACAACGTGTTAGCATTTTTTAATATTATTGATAAGCCAACACACCTACACTGAAAAAAAGGCGTCCGACGAATCCTTTAAGAATTCGTGGAGCTTTATTATATTCTGAAGGGTACCGTACACTTTGCCGAAACCTCTACGAGGTTCGGTAATATACAAGGTTTTGTGGTAAATTTCTGTGAGTTTTTGAGATAAAATGATTTCATAGTAAACTCTTATAGGTTTCGCATCTATAGAAGTTTCGTAATATACTTTGTGATGGTATTATAGTAGAGAGATATTACACAGAACTGACCTCTATCTAAGGTTACGTACGATTGATCAAGCTTTATGCATAATTATTTCTTTATATGTTTTATTTGAATTGCAATTTGGTTTACATAATCGAACTATCCATTTATTATATGGAATATTATTACAAGAACCAGCAATATTAACAAAACAATTACGATATTCATTAAAACAATGGAATATTCATATTGATAAAAAGGAAGGTAAAGAAAATAGTCACATGGTAAAAACAACCTCAACAAACAATATAACATCTACAACTCCCATGGAAAATTTAACACAAATGGAAGATACACGAAGTCATTATGCACTTGATAATGAAGAACAAGATGAATTCTCCATATTTACATTGATGAATGATACTCAAAATCAAACAGCATCAGATACATATACTATTGACAAGGAACAAATGGAAGAATATTCAAGTGATACATCAGAATCATTCACTTCATCACCACCAACTGATCCTGCACTAGTGATTCATATTCCGTTTCCAGAAGAACAACAGGTAACAAAATCACCATCACCACCACCACTTTTAAAGAAGAACACACGTACAGTAAATAATGAACCAAAAATACTAACAAAATCATCTCAACCATCTTCAACTGGTTCAAAAACAAATATTTCTGCAGTACGAAAACGCCGTGGTAGTCCTACTGAACCAATAGCATCATGTTTCAAGCGTTCAAGAAATAAAAAGACAAATTAACAGAAAACATTTTCTGCTTTATTTTTTAATCTCTTATCATCCCTCACATTTCTTCTTCATGCCTTACATTCACATCATATTTATCAAATTAAAGTAGAAGCTGTTTCAACAGAACATCTTCTCATATATTTAATTATATTAACTTTTTCAAATTTTATCGTACATTCATGCATTGCTTTTTTCCTTAATATAAAATAAACATCGCTCAAGTTCGTTAATTCTTCCACAAAGCTTTATACGCCTTTCTTGGAAAAAGACATCTATTAGTCTTTTCGCTCGACTTCCTTAACCATTCAAAACCGATTTCATATCTAAGTTTTATAAATCCAAAAGTAGATTCATCAGTGAACATTATCTAGAACAAAGATTCTACACTTATATAAAGATTAATTCCACGATCCATTTTAACCGTAAGTGATTATTTCAGTATTAACTAATTATATTTTTCTATACTTAGGTTGATCCGAATAACAATTTAATCTGTGAGTAGTTATTTGAAAATAAATAAATAAATTCAATTATTTTATATTAACGAGAATCTGGCGAAACATGCTATCGGTAAGTAAGTACTTTAATACAAATTCATTATATTCTTTTAAATCTAGATAGATCCGAAAAACAATTTTATCCGTAAGTAATTATTTTATTATAAACTAATTCTATATTTTTATGTTTAGATGAATCCGATGGAGCACTTTATCGGTTAGTTTTATTTCAAAAAGAATCAATTTTATTCTCTGTTATTTAGGTGACTTAGAAGATAAATATTATCTGTAGGTAATAATTGTATTTCAAACTTATTTTATTCCTTTATATTTAGGTTC
>JAJEKB010021442.1:1902169-1927815 GCA_022393335.1 Macrotrachela quadricornifera | reverse complement strand
ACTTAGAAGATAAATATTATCTGTATGTAATAATTGTATTTCAAACTAATTTTATTCGTTTATATTTAGGTTCATCTAAAGATCAGTTGCAGCAGTAAGTATTTGTTATAATATAAACAAATTCTATACTTTTATGTTTAGATGAATCTGATGAACCACTTTATCAGTGAGTTTGATTTTAAAAAGAATAAATTCTATTCTTTTTTATTTAGATGACTTAGAAGATAAATATTATCTGTATGTAATAATTGTATTTCATATTAATTTTATTCGTTTATATTTAGGTTCATCTAAAGATCAGTTGTATTAGTAAGTATTTGTTCTAATATTAACTAACTCTGTTCTTGTATATTTAGATGAATCTGATGGACCACTCTATCGGTAAGTTTTATTTCAAAAAGAATTAATTTTATTCTCTGTTATTTAGGTGACTTAGAAGATAAATATTATCTGTAGGTAATAATTGTAGTTCAAATTAATTTTATTCCTTTATATTTAGGTTCACTCAAAGGTCAGTTGTATCAGTAAGTATTTGTTCTAATATAAACTAATTCTATTCTTTTATGTTTAGGTGAATCTGAAGAGCAATTATATCGGTAAGTTTCATTTGAAAATAAATAAGCTCTATTAGTTTATATTTTAGATTGACAAGATGAACAATTTTATCTGTGAGTAACTATTGAAAAATAACTTAATCCAGTCCTTTCATATTTAGGTGAACGTGAAGAAAAAATTTGATTGATAAATAATTACTGTAATATAAATTAAGTCTATTCTGTTCTTTAGTATTTCGGTTGAATAAAAGAGAACCTTATGGGCAAGTCATTATTTTATTATAAATTAATTGTATTCTATTTTTTAGGTGAATCCGAAAAACGATTGTGTCGGTAAGTAGTCATTTAAAAATAATTCAATTCTATTCTTTTTTATTTAGGTCGACGGTAACAAAACATTCGTTGGTGGCTATAGTTTGAGATAAGTAAATTGTATTTTTCGATATATGTAGAAGACACACGAAAGATCTTGTCTTTGCTTGCTTGCGGAAGAATTATATGACTATGATGATAAACAAAGTCCTATATATGAGGGAATAACAATGGAAATCCTCATCGGAAGTATCTAAGTAAATCCCTGAAATGCAAAATATGGTCTTGAGGATTGTACTAAGGAGGATAGATAGATAGATATTTAATAAATCTAGTTGAAATTAGTCATTATGTTGGTCGCAACTGCATTATACGAAACCTTATGTACGAAACCCTTTTCTGCAGTTGTATAAAACAGTGTGATACGAAACCTTATGTACGAAACCCTTTTTTTGCAGTTGTGGAAAACAGTATGGTACGAAACCTTGTTCATACGAAACTGAAAAAAGGTTTCGAATTCGTTGCAAAATTCGAAACCCTTTTTAAGTTTCGTAAAACACCTTTTTTTTTTTCAGTGTAATGAAAGTGGTCCGGAAGATCGTAACGAACATCAACAGTTGGGTTTTTTGAGATAAAATCCTGAAATTTGACTGGAGTTCGTAATGAAAATTACCGGAAGATTGTAATAATTAAAGCAGTGAGATCGTAATGCAACTCAAGGCAAATACGTGTAGCGAATGCCTGGGAATCGTAATGAAGAAGATAGGATGTTTGGAACTGTACGTTCATATTTGCTATTCTTTGAGAAATGTTAAATAAATTGTCAGCTTTTCATATTGAATCGGTGCACATAGTATGCCCTCAGGAACAGAATAGTTCTTTTTCGACACAAAATAAATGCGGAAACTTCGGATTTTATCCGAAAGTTATGTGTACTGCAAAAAGTGTATGAGTCAGATGAGTCACTATGGAGTATTTGGACGTGAAAATTATCATGACAAATTGTCTTTATGAGCACGATTTCTGTTGGCTGTTGCTCATCCGGAAGATTTTTGGATCGAATACAGCTCATACATGAACTCTCCGTTTTCATTTACATCAGGAAAAACCATTTTTCTCATAACTTGATTTTTATTGGTTACTGCTCCACCCAGGAGCGTAAATAAGG
The DNA here is from genome assembly GCA_022393335.1 of Macrotrachela quadricornifera. Classification (NCBI taxonomy): domain Eukaryota; kingdom Metazoa; phylum Rotifera; class Eurotatoria; order Philodinida; family Philodinidae; genus Macrotrachela; species Macrotrachela quadricornifera. The sequence goes on along the minus strand of JAJEKB010021442.1, from coordinate 1,925,781 downwards.
GGAGATTGGGGCACAACGTCCGCCCCACTTACAAAAAATTAATAGAAAAAAAAGGTTTACCTCCCGCTTTAGAGAATCTTGTTTTTTCTGGTCACCAAAATAAAAAAACTGAGGTTACGTCCCTCTGCTTTGGTACCTTACTTATGCTCTTGGATCAACCAATGGAGTTTTGAGGCAAATAAAGTACAGATTCGAGTTCTTCGACCCAGAAAATCTCGAAGTAACCAGGGACGGCGCGAAGAGGAGAAAGCAGGGGGGAGGAGATTCTCCGAAAATCGAGAAATCGGAGAAAATTTTCTCCGAAATCGTAAAATCGGAGAAAGCTCCAGCGTAATTTTCAAAAGCAGGAGGGGGGTACCCCCCTATCCCCCCCCCGCTCGCGCCGCCCCTGGAAGTAACATATCTGTAATCGGAAGATAGAGCCATAATTGTGGGTCAATGAGATCGTTGACAACATTGGAACTACTTCCTGCATAATTATGTTCGCTATATAGGAAACTTACACTTCTTATTTCTTTATATATAATGTACCATTTTGTAGCTCATAAAATTCTCTATCGAATGATATATAACAAATGGGGTTTTGTTCGACTCTGATAGAAAAACCATAGGGAAAAATCAATATTTTTGCAACAACTCAGGAAGGACTCATTCAATCAGGCTCATCTTCGAACTCGATCGAGATATTTATGAGACTAAACTGTGTAAAAAATTTTCACCAAGACCTGATTCTCCTCTTGAAAGTTATTATGTAAACGGTCAGATGGTCAGACATACAGACCGATTCTATAGTGCACTCACTTTTTAAGTACACAAGAAGACTGCAGTAATAAAAACAAAAAGTATCAGAGATAAAATTCAATTGGCTTCCATAGTAGAATATTCTCCAGATTCATATTCAAAAATAATCCATTGATATGATTGTAAATTATTAAAAATAACTTAATTTTGACATAAACAAGCGACATCTATTAAAAAAATATTTAAATACTAATAATTCTTTATTTAATACATAATTAAAATAAAATAAGAAAAAACTACACGCACTCTAAAATTTAATCTGTATATCGTATAAAACTGTTGAGTCATATGTCTTTTTCTCGGTAACTATTATTCCCCGTTTACAAGTGACTATATGATTCTATCCCAGGCCGAAGCGTACGGGCCGGAATTCACCGAGTCAGGGAAGCAGTATTCCGAGTCGGAACTTGCCGTATATGTCCGGTTCCATAGTCACAATTTCCTGTATTGTTCCGGCTGTTTCCTATATTCGGAAATGATACTCATATATATACCAACCATATCTGGCTGATCCGAGCTAACAATAGGAATCTCAAGCTCTGAGTTAAACCATATAATCTTTTGACTAATAAATCGATCTCTTATTAAAAGTGGTGTTTCTTTTTTTAGCATTTTCTTACCACTCATTGCTATAAAAAGTTTGTCCAAAAACCAACGTCCAAAAATAACATCAAGAATTGAAAATATACTATAAATTGATCAAAATTTTGTCACTTAAATTCATTAGGATCTCTTTTAATTAGAAAGTTATAAAAACAATCCATTTTACAACAGTACATGATACCGAAATTTATGTTAATTATTTCACTACACCAGCATAATATCTTTACAGCAATCTTTGTATCTGCCGCACAATGATCTATCGAAAGACTCGTAAAAAACAACCTAAATTTTAGCACAACTAATAAAGCGAATTATGGGACTCCACAAAGGCTTTCATCGATGTAAAAAACATTCATGTCACTTCCATATCGCAGACGTTGATGACTACTGAAAAGAAATCTGACTTCCTCTTGCAAAATAACCGAAATGAAGAGTGTGATAATACACTATCTCCTACAACTGACGTTAACGAGAAAAGTTGTCTCCAGAAGATCCTTTGTACTTTACAAATGTTTCATTGAGGCTTTAGTTCTACTACCCACTCAACAATTGGTTTTGAACATGTCACTCTATATAAGGGAGTCTATTTGAGATGTTTCACATACACATTGTAATACTTTTTTTCGTATGAAAAGTACTTCAGGTTGGATTGTTTTATTGATTTTAGTAAGACGAAAACTCATTTTCAGTCTCTTTTGAACTTAGCCACAACGCGAGATGTAAAGGTACATTATCCTGTATACATAAGATTGACACAAAAAGAAAATTTTCTCGTACAGATCTTCTGTAGTATTGAGATTTCGTATTGAGGCTTCAGGTGGACTACCTACTGAGCGTTCTGGTTTGACTATTTCGGTCTATATCTGGGAGTGAGTGTTAGATAGTGAGAATGCAGTTTTCCATATATTTTCGGTATGATATGTATTTCAGGAAAGGTTCGGTTTTCTAAGCCTCACGCTTAACTTCACCCTCAATTATAGATATTTGTAAAATAGGTTGATTAGCCTAGTCATTGAAATACTAGATTTTGTTACTAGAGTTCCGGATGGAATAGGGTCGATGAAACTTTTAACTCATATGAGGGTTATGATTATTACGCATTAGTTTAGGTCTTTGCGAAACCTAAATTAGACTCCTTTTTTGTTTAGAAGGTATAGTTAAAAGTCATTAGAACGTATCATTGAAAAAGCTCAATAAAACTTTGATTTCGTATCAAAGGTTTGATATTTATTGGTCTAAATCATTGAGAAGCCTCAATGAGACTTTTATTTCGGATCAATGATTTGATATTTATTGATTTAGATCATTGAAAAGCATCAATGAGATTTTTACCTTCTATCGGAGGTATGATTACTACTCGTTAGATCATATCAGTGAGAGGACGCCATGAGATAGTATGGACTCTTAATGACACTCTTACCTCGTATTGGAGGTATGACAACTACGCAGCAACGTGAATCATCAAGAACTCCCAATGGGAATTCTGGTCCTTGTCGGAAGTATCATTACTACATACTAGAGTAGATCGTGGAAACGTCTTAATGGAGGCTCAGGAGACTTTTGACTATGAAAAAGTTGTTTTTGGACATTGCATCTGATTGTATAGAATTTTTGAGATTCATTATTATAATGTATTGATATGTTGTGCAAATGGTCTTTGTCGTTGTGGAGGATTCATTATTTTGAGAAAGTCTTTAAAATGTTGATGCGGGAAACGGTATCTTTTCCGGTTTTTCCCGAACTCACAGGAGATAATTCTGCTGTGGTTCCGACGGGATCCGAGTTGTTTTATATCTTTAATGCATGCCGCTCATAAGGACTATTCTCATTACAAGGAGAAGATGAATTCAATTGATTCGAACAGTATTTGTTTATACGTTCACATCCACAAAATCAACAACGAAAACTTTTCTGTGTTACTTTCTAAATCATATCTATTTTTATTCATTTATTCTGTTGATTTATTAAAGTTAATACAAGAACTTTCCTTGGTGGTTCAATAAACGTGTAGCAGTCAAAATTTGACGAATGGGAAGAAGAAAATACTATGAGTCTCATCTACCTTCAAGGCGTTCGACCACCGATCGACGGAATCGCTAGTATAGTAACGAATTCGAAGTCGAACAGCGAATTATCTATTTTATCAAAAATCCAGTAATGAATCTAAAATTCTGTTCATTTTGATAAAGTCAGTTAAATTGTTTAGTATAGTTAAATGTAAAATTGTTTTACAAATCAGGACGTGATCGTACGCGAAAGAAGTAAATTAATACAACGACACCGATTGGAAGCGCGACTGCACCAATGACAAGTAGAATGAGAGCATAGGAGACATTTGGTTCATACCATATGGTTTGAGATTGTCTGTTTTTATTATACCAACATGGATACGTTGAACCAACCTAGGTAAGAATATGTTAAATGAAGCAGCAGCTTGAACTACATACCTTATATCGATCAGATACCTCTTGCATACTCAAAAGAGAGGCTGTTCGAGGGCCTTTTATAGTTTGTTTCATCGTTTCATTGGAACCTATTTCAACGTGCCAGATTGCTACAAAACAACTATCATATCCCGACGATTTCGATGTACGTTTATAACATTTTTCGATTAATTCGTAGCTGGTTGAAAAAACGCGACAAGATTCCTTTACATAGTTTTGTAGTTTCTGACGCTCTTGAATATAGAGTGGACCACCGGCAGCAAAACATACAATAGCAAGACCGAGGAAAAAAATAGCAATGCCAAGTACGATCTTCGCCAATAGCGGTCTGGGACCAAAGTCCGCCATTAAAATAAATCTATAAAAACAAAATGAAAAAGTGTCGGTAACGATGAAAAAATCGAACATTAATAACTGTGGTAATATGAAAGTGGGTGAATAATCATCTTGTGCAATACCTCTTTTCAATACAAAACACATTTTCTCGTACATTTTGTAATATAGTATATGAAGGAAAGGAAAAAAAAGCAAAAATGCATTACGACACGAAAAAAACACTACTGGTAGATTTTCAAGTAAGAAGAGGAAGAGAGAAAAAAAACAAGACAGATGAGAATAACGTGTTTGTGGTTGTTGCCTAGAAAAATCCTTGATGAAAAATAATGCGACATGTAATGACCTGCATCTATTGCAAATAAATTGTCGAGAAAATTGAAAGTGACGTTGCATGTACCATTCAATTAGATATGTCTCAGAGCTATGTACTACCAGTCAAAGTATACCCAAAAACAAACACACGAGTTCCTAGCCGTACGATTTATTGTTATCAAAATGTAAATCCAATCAAAATATAAAGAAAAAATAGTCATTATTTCTTTGCCGCTGGTTATGTCTATGTAGTGTTTATAAGCAACAATCTATGCAGCTTGCTCTTTGTCATATACAGAAACACGATATAAAATAATCTCATGAAAGTTTCATTTAGTTATTCGAAAAAAAATCTCGTCGAGGAAATATTGCTTTGTCTAGAGAATCGCAGGTTTCCGAACCCCAAGGTTCACAATTAGCACTAAAAGCAATAATAAAATCAACACCATATTCGTTCTGTTCGTAAATATAAATGATGAGTATGTAAATTCGTAATTTAGACAATGAAGAACTTCATCTTTTGATAGCTCAAAACCGGATGCTTAAGCCAAAGACCAAAGAGATAAGTTTTTCCTCAGTAGACGAGGCATTATCAATGTGAAGTGCAAGATCAATATGACACCATTCTTTGTATATCTATCTAGCTGATAACAATATATCTTCGTCGCAAAAAATGTTTGCAGACATCAGATTCATTGTTGAGACTAATCTCGAAGATTGAATACGGTTCGTTCGATATAATTTGAACATAGAATATACACTTAGATCACGTGTAAAGTGTATCAAACTAACACAAAACGTATATTTTATGTCTTCGTTAGATATATTGTTGATATTTACACTGATGGTTCAGTTAGTTCACTCAAACCTACCACTTTTTTTGATTTTCAAAAGCGAGGCTGTTAATCTCCCCTTTGATAATTGGCCAGCGCTTTTAATCTTCATATCACAGAGGACATTTATAAAATCTTTAAGAAGGATTGATTAGGGATTAGTATCAGTCACATACATTATGTTTTCGACTATTTCCTCCAAAGCAAGCTTCAGGTTTGAAAACATTTCTCATTGAAAGAGATCTTCCAAAGAATTCTACAATCGTTTCATTCACAAATACTTTTGATAATAGCTGAACTCAACAGTTCTCTGGATAAGCTTTTTGATATCTTCCATTAAAAAGAGCTCGCAGTCAGTCGTCGGCGTCCCTTCGGTCCGCCACTCCTGACTGCTCGTCTACATCAACTGTGTAGATCTAACTCCTTCACTATCTCATGTTCTTGCTGCAAATAATTTCTGGAGATGTCAGGTTTATAAACGAAACACATGTCAATTACATGGACTGCATAAACTACTAACAAGAGGGTGATGACGGATTCAATAACATCTCTTCTTGCAAACTTTAAGTTTTTATTTAAGTTACATCTTTTTTACCCTTGAGTTAGAATAGAGCAATCCTTTTTTGATTGCTGAGACCAAGCTAAGCCTATGTTTTTTTGACCCTGACACAAACATACATACACACACACACAAAATTTTTTTCATATGACCCTCCCTTCAGTCGAGGGAATATTATTAAAAATGAAAAGCTTTCGTTTAAACAATGAGACCAACGTGAGGATTACGAAAGATTTTTTTGTTTTATATCTTTAATATATGTCACTTATAGTAACTATTCTCATTACAATGAGAAGATGACTTTAATTAATTCGAACAGTATTAGTTCATACGTTCGCACCCAAAAATGAACAAAGAAAACTGTTCTATGTTACTTTCTGAATCAGATCTATTTTCATTCATTTATTCTGTTGATTTATTGAAATTAACACATTCAACACGATTCAGTTTTCTTCAAAATATTGAGTCTGTTCGAGAACCTACTTATAATAAATGCACCTATTTGTTATTGCATTATCTTCTATCGATTATTTATCGTCCTCTTTTTCCCATCATCACATCATGAGTCATGCTTTTGTGATTAAAGGGGAAATTCCTTACATCATTCTTTCGTTCTTTGAAATTCACAGATAGTACACGTACAGAGGAAAATTCCCAGATTTTCTCCTGTTATCTTGTCTCTCTACCTTTTCATATATAAAAGCAACTGGAACTCTGCACTTGTTCACATGTCGTTCGAAAAATCTGAAACAGAAGAAAGCGCTAGCTCACTTAGTGAAGAGAGCTCCTTGGATGATGACTTCGTTAGAATGGGTCTGGAGTCTGGAAATTCCGACGAAGAGAATGCTGATGACGAATTAGATTCGCCAGTGTGGAGTGAAATACAATCGGAATCTGATGCAGAATTCATGGAAGATTATGGACTCGTCCAAGAAGTAACTTCTGCATCAAGAGATAATACAATTCTGCCCATCGATTACAATCGCTATTTCGTAACAAACGAAATTATTGAACTGATGGTTCACGAAGCTAATCGGTACGCGGAGCAATACTTGCAAACACATAATATTAGCAGATGATCAAAAAGTCATCAATGGAAACCAACCAATGATGTAGAGATACTCAAGCTTCTTGGAATTATTATCGAGATGGGACTAGTCCGAATGCCGAAATTAGAATACTACTGGAGTAACAGTCATCTATATGGATCCAAGATCATTCGAAATACAATGGCAAGAGATAGGTTTGAATTACTCATGAAATTCTGGCACTTTTCGGATAGCAATAAGTACCACTCGAATCAAGATAGACTGCTCAAGTTGAAACCACTTTTGGATTTATTTAAAGCCAGATTTTCGTCTGTATATATTTCTGATGGAGTTGTTACAATCGACGAAACAATGATACCATGATGAGGCATACTTTTGTTCAAACAATATATACCTGGCAAAGGGCACAAATATGGAGTAAACATGTACAAGCTAGCGGCTACTAACGGATATACGTGGAATTATTTGATCTATACTGGTGAGCAAGATCCAATGGCAGGTCTTGGACATGCTGAGACAATAGTGATGAATTCATTAGGTGGTCTTTCGGGATGCTATCGGACTGTGGTAGGCGATAACTTCTTTACTAGTATTTCCCGAGCAAAAGCTTTGTGGACACACGATACATACCTTATTGGAACATTGAGAAGAAATCGTGCCGCGTTCGGACTTCAAAATCAGGAAGGCATAAAACTGATCATATGGAAAGACAAAAAAGATGTTTCAATGATTTTCACAAGGCCTTCGCATTCAGCAGATGTAGTTGACATTGAGAAAACAAATTTTCAAAATGAGCCAATAATGAACCCAAGGCATTGATGTATCTGGTGAACTATGAGCATATTATACATGTCTCAGACGATCTGTAACACATTCATCGCGATTCAATTTTCATGGAGAAAGTCTTCGAAATATGCATTTCTGTCAAGAGTTAACTTCTAATAAATGCACGTAGTGATCTTTTCACTATCATCTATGAGGGACTCACCGTTCTCTTCTTCATATCATGACAAATCATAAGTCAATGCGAAATTTCCAGTTTTTTCCTACTTATTCTTATATCAGTGGTTTCACGTATAAAAGCAGCTGAAGTTCCTGAATCGTTCATATCTCGTTCGAAGAAACCGATACAGAAGAGAGCACTAGCTCACTTAGTGAAGTGAGTTTTTCAGATGATAATCTGGATAGAATGCGCCTTGAATCTGGAAGCTCCGACAAAGAAATGTCTGATGACGAGGTGGGTTCAAATGTATGGAATGAAATAGAATCGGAATCAGATGCAGAATTTATGGAAGATCATGGACTCGTCGAAGAAGTAACTTCTGCTTCGGAGGATAATACAGTCAATCCTATCCAAGTCCGTAGTCAGGAATTTTTCAAAGGGGGTGCACACCAGCAGAAAAAAATTACGTGTTTTTTTTACCCCTAGCCCTCTGCAGGATTTTTTTGGCCAAGGGGGGTGCCCGTGCACTTTATTTACCCTCCCCCCTGGCTACGGCCCTGGTCCTATCGATTGTTATCGACATTTCATCACAGACGAAGTTATCGATCTTATGGTTGGTGAAACTAATCGATATGCAGAGCAATACTTGCAAGCCCATGAGATTAGCAGACGGTTCAAATATCGTGAATGGAAAGCAACTACTCATGAAGAAATGCTGAAGTTCTTTGGGATCATTATCGAGATGGGAATGGTACAAATGCCGCAGCTGAACCACTACTGGAACAGCAGTGAGTTATACGGGTTGGAGATTATTCGAAGCGCCATGTCGAGTAAGAGGTTCAAATTACTCCTCAAGTTTTGACATTTTTCGAACAACAATAACAATAATTCGAACCAAGACAGGCTACTCAATTTGAAACCACTCTCAGATTTACTGAAAGAAAGGTTTTCATCAGTATATATGCCTAGCTCAGTTATTAATATTGACGAAAATATGATACCATGGCAAAGCAGGCTTTTATTCAAGTAATATATACCTGGTAAAGCGCATGAGCACCATATAAAGATGTACAAATTAGCGGCTACCAATCGATAAATTTGGAATTATGTAATCTATACTGGTGAGCAAGAATCGATGGTAGGTGTTGGACATGCTCAAGCAGTAGTAATGAACTTATTAGATGGTCTGTACGCATGTTATCGAATCGTAGTAGCCGATAACTACTTTACGAGTATTTCTCTCGCAAAATATCTGTTGGAACATGATACATATTTTATTGGAACACTAAGAAGGAATCGTGTTGGATCTGGAAGGACAGTTCTTCAAAAGGAGCTTAGTCGTGGTGAAGTTTATGGACTCCAGAATAAAGACGGAATAAAACTGATCCTGTAGAAAGATAAACAAGACGTCTTGATGATATCTACAAGACCATCACATTCAGCAAGTGTGGTAGACAGTGGAAAAACAAATTATAAAAATGAGCGCATTATGAAGCCCCAAGTTGTATTAGATAACAACGAAGGAAGACAAGGCACTGATTTATCATATCAACTATCATCATACTACACAAGTCTCAGGAAGTCAATAAAATGGCACCACAAAGTGGCATTTAAATTAGGTTTTGGGACAGCAGTAGTAAATAGCTATTTGATATACAACAAAAACTACACGAACAGCAAAGTGACCATTCTGCAGTTTTGTGAAAGTCTTGTTCGATCTTTACTGCTTGGTACGCCAATCGAGAAGGTGAAACCTGGTCCAAGACAACAATCAGCAAGTCATTCGGAGCGCAAACTCACTGATCACAAGCTCAAAGAAAAAGAAGAATCCACGCGAAATGTCGGCAGACGATGTACTGGCTGCTATGTTAAGGAAAGGGCACAACAGTCAAGAGAAGCGTGTCATTCAGCAACAAAGAGAATAAAAACTTTCTGTTCTGATTGTAACAAATTTTTTGTCTTGATTGCTTTAACGAGAAGCATTATGCTATGTAACAAATGATTTTGAAAATAGTGAACGCAAAGCAGATCGCACATTATGTGTAACCTTCCGCCTAAGAATAAAAGAAAAGAAAGCGTTTTGCTATTAAGTTTCTTGTTAAAATATAGTGGGGTCCACCGGTAGACCCCATCGTGGTGAATGTGTTAAATTAAGACGAAATCCGAGTAGCGATACTTTCCTTCGCATACTCATCATATAAGACATAAGGCTATTAGCTATTTTTGAATAATCCCAATGAATTAATATAAGAGGAATTCATTTTGAATTGTTTTTTACCTAATTCTTCCAATTTTTCACATATGGAGAATAAATAAACCACTTGATGAGGCTGTGCAATTCAATCGAAGCGCGTCGTGATAGTTGTTATTTGTTCGATCTCACCCTCACCCTTAGTGTTTGTTCTTTTGACCAATAAAATAGAAAACATATATTTCTGAACATTTAAGCAGAGACGAAATCATGATAATGGTAGCTTGATTCATCCTCACTCACACCTCCAATTTTATCCATTAAATTATCGTACATTCAGATCACTTTCGTATACAAATGCTATTCACTGTAATCTTAATTATGATCTTGGCTGATACCATATAGAATAATGTTTAATTCTCATCATCATACAACGTACGTAATACACTTATAGTGCATAGTTGTCGATGACAACGTCATGTGGAATGAAACTAAATTGTCTAATATCATGTAATGAAATAAAAATGTGTTCTTGATATTCAATTTTTTCTATAGAACTGTCTCTGATAGTCAAATTAAAGAAATGTTTTACTGGGTAGTTCCACGGGGTATCAAACACTTTTTACACAAAGTATTCAGAAAACTTTCTTTTTTATCAGACTTTGTAGAGCTTTTTTCGCTGATCATTTTGGTATAAAGAAGTTGCGAACTTCATTAAGAAATGGAGATGCTACAGTGAAAATAAAAATCATAGTAAAATAGCTTAAAATTCCATTTTTCCTGATAAAACATCGGAAAAAGTCGAGTCTCTGATCTCAAAGTGACTAAATTCCGGCGAAATATGACATAGTAGGTTTTGTAGAGAAAATTTTTCTCTATAAAACCCTATAGATGATATCTCAAAGACAATGGAAAAATAATGAATAACTTTCAGTACAATATTCTATTGAATATTCCTATCAAAAATCCTATTTCATATGGTAAATACCCTATACAATTTTTCATTAAGATTTATCCAATTTTTTTATTGTCTTTGAGATATCATCTATAGGGTTTTATAGAGAAAAATTTTCTCTACAAAACCTACTATGTCATATTTCGCCGGAATTTAGTCACTTTGAGATCAGAGACTCGACTTTTTCCGATGTTTTATCAGGAAAAATGGAATTTTAAGCTATTTTACTATGATTTTTATTTTCACTGTAGCATCTCCATTTCTTAATGAAGTTCGCAACTTCTTTATACCAAAATGATCAGCGAAAAAAGCTCTACAAAGTCTGATAAAAAAGAAAGTTTTCTGAATACTTTGTGTAAAAAGTGTTTGATACCCCGTGGAACTACCCTACTTCAATTTTCATGTTATTTATTATAGATATTATATATGTTAGATGTGGTTATTAACTAAAAATACGAAATTAAAATATGAAAGATTTGCGTTTCAGTACTTGAACCATAAACATTTATGTTTTTAGAGATTTAGAGTTGTAGTTTATAAGTTAGAAAAGCGACGTGCAGTTGAGAAAAACTAATGATCAATATCATTCGAGGGGAATCCATTCATCATCATCATCAGCACCGTGGTCGTTATTAGTCATGAGTTGTAACTTTGCACGTTCTTTGTAAATGGCTTCTTCTTCTTCTTGCGTGAATAAGTCAGGTTCGATTCTATGACATAATTGTAGATCACGTTTGACGACCTGATTATATGTTTCATTTGGCAATAATGGAATGTAATTTACTTTAACGCACTCATCAAGCGCGCTTTTGACCACTTTATCTGACTGTGCAGCAGATATATTGTTCATGTTTTCTTCTTTGGATTTTTTCTCGTTCTCATCAAGCTGATGTATTATTCGTATGAGAGGGTAAAATATAAATGCTTCTAGTGGAAATACGATCAATACATAGGATACAAGGAAGTTTATCGATTGGAATATTAATAGTAATAGTAATAAAAAATAAAGAGATAAAGGATTAATTGACCAAATAAAGATATATATATGAATTAATAGTATGTAATCATCAGATAAATTATGATTAATATAAGTGAAGATATATGATCTATATAAAGTCAGTAGAATAAATAAACAAATTTGAATGCACAATCGAGTATAATAAGAAAAGACACATAAGAAACGAGTAAATAATCGATTTAGAGATTCTATTTCATAAATTTGTATCTGGGGATGTGAATAAATATTGACATCCAAAGACAAATTATTACATACATTTATTGCATGAAGTAGCCAGTGACATATTATGATAATAACAATAACATAATTTGGTAAGATAGTATAACATAATTGTGCATATATTCGAATATCAAATTTGATAAAAAATGATAGAAAAAAAAGATATAATCTCATAATCATCACATTAATCGGTATTGTTAAATATGAACATAAATTTGGTGCAAATTGCCAAGTGAGGAAAATATTTATACATGAAATATACAACCATGATATGATCTTAACTTGTTTTTCACAAATAATAATACTTTTACGTTTATTAAACAAATGAATGCCGAAATAATTAAACAACACTAGTACAAATATTGATCCCATATCCATCAATGCTTTAAGCTCATCAATTCGAAAAGTTCTGCCATCAAACCATTGATAGATACACAGTTGAAAACAAACACTGTATATAGTATAAAATATGCTAAAGATAAGAAAGATATTATATACTGTGCGCCAAGTATTTTTAGATTTCCTACTGACGTTGCGAATAACACTTAAACGTTTCTCACATATATAATGTAAATCTGTTGGAATATTTTGAATACCAACAACTTTTGAATAAAACTGTTCAGCAACATTATAATTCTTTTGTAATTCATGTATATCCGCAATATGAATAAGTAATTGAACATAATCAATGGAGTTTTTATCGTTAATCAACTGAAGTGCCTCCTGATATACTGAAAGTGCCAATATATATTCACAATTAATTTTATAAATTTCAGCAATTTTTATATAAGATTCAATTTTGTAACTTAAATTCGAACTTGTTTGAATTGATTTCTCATAAAGTTCAATTGCTGCTGAATATTCACCTTTAATTGTATAGAGATGAGCAATACGAATTTGTGCTTGAATAACACTATCAATATCTTCAAAATAATCTTCAAGTATTATCCGATAATAACGTTCAGCTTTTTGTAAATCATTTATTGCAATATTATAATCAGCTAATCTAAAATACACTTCTGTAATCGATTGTACATTTGGAATCTGATCATTAGTTTCGACTAGCGTGGCTGTGATATTCCAAAGATTTTTATCAATCAATTTTTCAATAGAATCAATACGAAAAACGGTACCCATACATAGTAATACTTCATCTTCATCTCTTATAAAACTTTCTTCAGCAATATAAGCAAATGGTTTTGTATATTTAAGATGAAGATCAACTACATAATTAAATAATACATTGACACAATCAAATTGTTCAATATCTTCTGATGATGGAAGAAAAGCAAGAGCAACATCAAGATTCATTGTTGTTGAAAGAAATGAAGTTGTAGAATAAAGTTTACCAATATTTTGTTGTATATTTTGCAATTCATTTTTAGACATAAATTGACCACGATAAAGATTAAGTATATCAATATAAAGATTCGAAATAAACTTTTGATGTAAATGATAAAGATTTGCATAAAGATCATGAATATAAAAACGAAAAGTATAAATCATATCGATATTTTCTATTCGACAAGCTTCATTTAATAAACGACAAAGAAAACTATCTTTTGTATATATTGATATTGCTGATGTAGATGAATAATTTTCTTGAAATTGTTCAATTTTTATTAATTCGAATTTATCATTTAGATATCTTCTCCGACATTCTTCAAACATTTCTATTTTTGATGATTGAGTCTGTGGAAGACAACTTAAATATTCAGTTAATAATTCAAATTGAACTTTTTCAAAACTTCTAAGAGACATTTGTTGATAATTTTCATCTGAAGAGAAAATAAAGTTTTCTCTACGAGCATTAACTGAATGTGATATTAGATCATTTGTTAAACAATTGGATAAATCTTTTTGATCAAGAAAGAATGTCACTTCACGAATATAGAATTGATGATCAGTATCAATTTTGTAAATGTAAATCGATGATAATTTCTTTAATAGATAAACATATTTATCATTATTAACGTATTGTAAAATATCTCCTATATGACCATTAAAAATAATTAATATAACAGTTTGGAATTTTGATGATGTAATAGAATTTAGAGCATTATTTATATTTTGAAAAACTGTATAATTAGGAAAATAAGAACGATTAAATTGATGATGTGCTACATAGAATGACTTTAGTTCATCCTTATCATAACAAATCACATCTATGTCGGTAAGTGTAGTGGTAATAGAATTGATTTTCTTCCATAATTCTGATTGACTATTCGTTATGCATAATGTTTGTTGTCGCTTTAGAAAATTTTTTCGAAATGAAAATGGATATAAAATATTGTTAAATGTCCATTTTACATCCTCTAAAATATAAATTGAAACAATTTGTGGATGATTTAAAATAGTATTATTAATTTTCGATGTTGAAAAACGTTGTTCTTTAAACACATTCCATTTATCATTTGTTGTGTCTCCTGTCGCCAAAATTAAAAGTATTTTTTCATTTTGGATTGTTTGTAAATAAGTGTTAAATGTTGTTAGATCTTCGAATATTCTGCTAATATTCACATCTTTTTTTAACTTTTCCACAATATCGAACCATATTGAATGAAATGATTTGCTTTCATTGACTTTAACATAAATAGTATAATAATCACCACCAAATTGTTGTTGTCTTTCTCCAAGAGAGTCAGCAGAAGAAAAAGCTTCGATTGACATTGAATATATCAAACTTGTTCATGTGTCATAAAAAAATATATTTTTTCAATTGCAAGCCTATATTTATATAAATACATATTCTTTTTTCCAACATAGACCACCTGCTAGTAATATACTTATAATTGATGTTTCGTCAAGTAATTACAAGGTAGAATGTTTATTTCGATTGGACGAGAACAGAAATATTAATTATTCATGTAGTATATGACGTCAGACGGCTATGAGCAAACAGAAGTAATTCATAGTGACTCATTACTATGACAGCAATAATATCACGTCTTGCTGTTCTATATCTTCTTACTCCTCTTCCGTCCATCACTCTCTTCCCTATATAGGCCTATGTCTTATTGCGAAATAACGGGTGTCTCAGAAATAATGGGCCCATCAGTATTTTTAAGATTTCTTCTATATTATCCTCGTGTGTAAAGCTGTTTTTTTTATCAAAAGATAGCGTTTAAAACTCTCTACAAAACTGTATATGACTAGACACAAAAAACAGCTTTAGATACATTTGAAAAATGACGAAATCTAAAGATACACAAACATATGTAAAAAGTAAATACTTCATCTATAAAAAATGGTTGTACTTTGCATTTTATATTTTAATCTCTCAATACGTTTTATGAAATAACAAAATATACCATAAAATGCAGGATGAAAAGCTCTACTATCTACAAAAAAAGCGTATTTCAATTATGTACTTTTTGTTTTCAAAAAATAGCAAAACTATATGTGACCAATTTTCGCCGCTGCGAAAACTGATCGAATTGGATTTGGAGTTTCTTTAAAAATAAAAAGTGCACAAGGAAAATGACCCTAGTGAATGTACTCATTAAGAGAATACGGCTTGCAAGCATGAGTACTCAGATTACACGGGTGAGTACTCTCGAAAATTCATGAGTATTTTAAATGTTGTAGTACTCGTCATCTTTTTTTTCGAGAATATTCAATATACAGTACGAAATGTGTCAGGACGAAAAGAGTGTCGTGCACTGAGTTTCTATGGAGAAGTTGGAAAATTTAATAAGGTAATTTCACTGTGCGACTGTAACATCACAGAGAAGTATAGACTCTTCTAGAGTCTCTGAAGGCCCTATAAGGGCTGCAAACCGAGGCATTGAATGGTCCAAATGCTACTAAATATAAAAAAGGAAAGATCAGAGTACTCAACTAACGTATACTGTTATGAGACCAGGAAAATGTAGTACTCATATACTCGAAACTTTATCGTGAGTACGATCAATGAGTACTGAAAACTGCCGAGTACTCATGAGTTCTCGCGGCATTTTCTAGCGTGAGTACTCTCTTGACGAGTATATGTAATAGGGGAGCTTTTCTTTTGTAAATTGTATACCTTTTCATACTGCATCTTGTGGCATATTTTCTTTTTTTTTTAAGAAAACATATTAGGTAATAAAAAGACAAGGTAGCGCTCATCCTATGGATTCGCTGACCCTTTTCTGAAAGAAAATTTAGTGTGATTATCATTTCGATTATCTTATATCTCAATTCCCTTGATTGCATGAAAGCTACGAAACAAACATCCACTCTAGCGATGATTGTTTTAGAGAAATATCCCAATATAGATTCATATGTAAATGGCAAGCAAACATCAAGGTCAAATTCTTTGTCTTGGATTGAGTTTGATCAAGTAGAATACAGACATCTGACCATATTCAGTGGTTTGGAACGTCATATTTTCTAATCTTGAACTCTGATTTGTTTGAACAAAACATAGAGACAAACATTCATGTCTTTTTAAACGTAATATTTATCGCTATACGACTGTTTCTTTAACCCTATCCGACCGGATGTATCCATTTGGATACATTAAGTTACTATTTTACGAAAATCTGATCTGTAATGATAGTATCAAATTTGTTGACAATTCCATAACTAAGTTAACACATTTTGGCACAAATTTATGCATTTAGCAGGAAAGAACAAATAACTTGTAAATTGACTGATTCCACACTTAATGCTCCAAAATAGCATTCGTATGAAAATGATCTTATTCTGGTGTCTCTAAATAATCTAAGTTTGAAGCAATTAGTTATTAATTTTCCTTCATAGACCTATTGTCTCTTGCATTACTAAGACGAATTATTCACAAGACGCGAACAATAAAATATTGGCATATATCTATTTGGATACATCCGGTCCCTAGAGGACAAAAAATTATGAAAATATCTTTTTTTTTTCGCCTATCTAAATTGGTCATTTTGTAGCATTTTTACATCTATACCTGCACACGTATTCACAATTTGTCTGTTTGTCCATATTTTGCAAGCCAAAGCTTGAATAATTGTAGAATGCTGTAAGATTTTTTAATGTGGTGAAAAAATAGCTCAATTTTTCTAGGAAATTTCTGGCCATTCAGGAGCATCCTAGAAGGTGTCTGAACGTTTCGTAAAAGTCTATTTCTAAAAAGTACAGAATGTCCAAAAACTTTCTAGGATGTTCCTGAATGAACAGAAATTTCCTGGAAAAACTAAGCTAATTTTCTATCATACTGGAAAATCTTAGAGCATTCTACAAAATATTCAAGTTTTGGCCTGCAAAATATGGGCAAACAGATAAACTATACTTACGCCTAAAAGTATAGATGTAAAAAACTACAAAATATCCAATTTGGATAGACGAAAAGAAGTTTTTCAAAACTTTTTGTTCTTCAATGGCCGGATGTATCCATTTGGATACATCAAGTCATTAGATGTTGAAACGCTTGCTGGTTCCGACGCATAAACGTTTCTTACTTCTATGGTCTAGCAACACGAGAAATGTATGAAAAAAATTTTTTTGCTCCTCTGCTCTGGTAGTCGGCTGGAAAGGATTAAGAAAACAGAATTAGATGTGGTTCAGATGTTTCCGTTTGTTCATCAAGCTCAGTACCATTACCATGTGGCAATTACTCTAAACCACAATTCCATGAAAAAAAAAATTTTTTTCCAATCAGAGAATTCCGGATAGCTTTTTAAAGTTTTCGAAGGGCATGACCACATATTTATTTCTGCATACGCTACAGTAAGCAGATAATACTAGGTTAGTATTCTCAATTCCTCTACTGAATATGCTCTGTTACATAAAACGTCCAATAAAGAATTATTTTTCTTCAAGAATCGAGTTATTTGAGAATCTATTAAGGGCCCCCCCCTTAGAAAACACGGTTTTTCGAAAAAAAATCAATACTGAGTTTTTAGCATAGAAAGATGCGCCGGAATTTTCTCTTTCAGAATATATATAGTTTTTTGAAAAACGGCTGAGTTTTCGTAGATTTATAGTAAAAAATTTCCATCCTACTATCCTGTTTTCCGAAAATTTTTTGTGGTTTTTCAGTTTTCGAAAAACTGCTTGTTGTTCCTTACAACAGAATCGCATATAACATTTTTATACTAGGTATGATAGATGGCATTAACTTATTCATCTGTTACGCGTTTTAAAAATGTCCATTGATATATATTGAAAATCCGCCATGTGAACATGGTTTTTTGGTGATTTGACTGCAAAAAACCACTTCTTAAACTTCTTTAGCATTTTTCTCAAAACATAGTTTTCAAACAGGAAAATTGGAATCACTCCTCCATTTCTCGAGCTATAACCAATATTTTTTTTTGTTTTAAAGCTCTCAACGAGAGGAAACTTTTCATCGATCAGTTTTTTTAAAATCAATTCCTGGACTGAGAAAAGTGGAATTTACTGTTGTCGGATCACCGTTTTTTATACTTTTTTCGAGGCATGTCCTCAAAAACATCTATAAAAAATCAATAGTATACAATTTAAAGATTCTGTCT
Source organism: Macrotrachela quadricornifera (assembly GCA_022393335.1). Classification (NCBI taxonomy): domain Eukaryota; kingdom Metazoa; phylum Rotifera; class Eurotatoria; order Philodinida; family Philodinidae; genus Macrotrachela; species Macrotrachela quadricornifera. The sequence goes on along the minus strand of JAJEKB010021442.1, from coordinate 1,907,057 downwards.
GATGAAAAGTTGCGTACTGACATTGGCTTCAATTTGAGATCACCCCGAGCTCTGTACCTTGTACTGTGATGGAGTGATGTTAATTTTCCTAAAGGCCAAAAATGACCTATGAATCAGCTGGAAATTCGGTATAGTACGACCAATCGAGCTGAAATTTTTACCAGAAGCGTATCTCATCAGGATCACTCATCCCTAAAAATTTCAGCTCAAAAGGATCATTCTAAGTGGAATATCATTTCTGAGGGGGGGGGGGGATCCTTCACCAAAAAATTGATAAAATATGTGCGACATGAAGTGACATCTATGTATAAGGAATCGCGACCATAATTCAGGCATGATATGTACTATTAATGGTATTACGATATATCCACATACAGGCTATCAATAAAGCCTGAGGAATAGTGCGAAAATATTAGGTAAATAAGCAGACTTATTTCGAATTAAGACACGTACTGCATCAAAAAACTTTGTTTTTCGTTTTTCTCAAAATCAATTTTTTCGAGTGTACCGTTTACGCGGGGAAGAATTTCTTAATAAGGGCACAATAGAGAAGGGATAATTTTTTTGTTGAATAGAGGATAGTTATGGCTAGGTCGTGATAGAGTCCGATTTTTTAATTTCTCTTTTGATGAAATAGAAAAACTTAGACAATTCATATTTATGAGCGCTTTGAATTTGACAATTTTCCGAGAAAGTATTTTTAAAAATCAAATAAAGGGAAATTCAAAAATCGGACTCTATTACGACCTAACCCTAAGGACACTCTACAACTTAAATACCACCCCGACATGATTAGCCAATATTCTTATATCGAAAACCTTCCCCGCGTGAAGAATACTTTTGACCAATAAATTGACTGTAACTCATTCGTTTCTCAGAGATTTGGGGAGATATTTTAACCAGTCTCCTCTAGTCAAGGCTAACATTCTCTGAAATTTTCGTTGAAACCGGATGAGAAATGATAAAGTTGGTTTCTGAGTGGGGGGCCTTAATTTGGTATAAAATAAATTATGTATGCTGTTTGAAATTATAGTGTTACCTCCCTTGAAAAACATTTTTACCCACCTAGTACATTGGCGGGCCGCCATTGGGCAATTGGTGGCAATTGCCATATCCAGAAAAAATGTTGATAAATTTTTTATTCATTTATCTATTTGTTTATATAGTCAAAACAAAGCCTAAAAAAGTAGTAAAAAGATCTGAGTTTAACTTGGTGAAAACAGTCTATTCGTACGACATCTAGTAGCGAATAATCGTTATTAGTTTAGATAGAACTCTGTCAGTGACTAATAAAATCTCTTCTCCGAAAAGATGAATTAGTTGATTTTCTTTATGCACATGATATGAATTTGTTAGTTCTCAATTTTTTCGTGTTGAATATCATATGAGACTTATAAACTAATGTATTTCATTAATTTTACAACATAATACTTATTCGTATAATTGTTGAATAATACCAATAAAGAAAATCAAATTGAAGTACATAATCTTTAACTTTCAATATGTGCTTTTTGTGACATTTCAGATCTACATATTCATATGAGATATGTCTAAAACAAATAATCTTCTTACAAAATATTTCAGAAAAAGCAAGAAAAATATTAGTAATGAGCCGACGACTGAACTTACTGTAACAGAAGACGAACAAGAAAATGAATCACCTTGTTCTAAACGCTTGAAATTAAGTGAAAGTAAAAGTTTACCAACATCTCCAATTTGTTACAGAGCATCAGCATCTTTAACGATATCAACGTATTCATCATCATCATCATCAACAAAAACAACATGTTTATTACCATTAGCAACAACTTCTTCATTAACAACAACTTCTTCATCAACAGCAACTTCTTCATCAACAACAACTTCTTCATCAATAGCAACTTCTTCACCACCACCAACGACATATTTAACACCAACAACATGTTCATTACCATCATCATGTCCAGCAACGTCATCATCCATATATCCAACATCACCACCTTGTTCACGAGCATTAGCATGGTTAACAATATCAACACCTTCACCGCCACCATCAGCAACACCTTCATCACCTACAAGTTCAATATCACCAACATGTTTAACATCATCTGATGAACGAGATCCCTGTGGTGGCCCAGAAATGGCCAGAAAATTTATTTTTTTAGGACCATACCAACCTGGTTCGAAATTTCCAACAGTTGATCATCGACATTTTTGTCGACAATGGTATTCCATATATTCATGGCTAGAATATAGTACAACATGTGATCGTGCATTTTGTTTTGTTTGCCGTTTATCATATGGAACTGGAAAAAGTGACATTTCTTTTACTGTGACTGGTTTTAATACATGGAAAAATGCCACAACCAGATTTGATCGTCATCAATCATCTATTATACATAAGGAAGCTTTACAAACATGGGAAGATATGAAAAAAAACTACAGCAATAATACCGATGTTTTAAAATTATTAGACAAACAACACATGAAACAAGCTGCGGAAAATCGAGCATACCTTAGCGAAATAATGAGAACAATTGTATTTTTAGGTAAACAAGGTATAGCATGTAAGTTGTTCCATACTATCTTTGATTTTCTTTTCATTGTTTGAATATGATATAAATTTTGATTACATTCTTTTTCTTTATTATAGTTCGAGGCCATCGAGAACATGATGAATCCTCAAATAGAGGAAATTTTCTTGAACTTCTTGAACTTAGAAGTTTAGACAATGAATTAATAAAAAATAATCTACACAAGTTAAAATTCACTGATCATAAAATCCAAAATGAAATTATTGAATTACTTCAGCAGCAAATATTAACTGGTGTTTTAAATGAATGTCGTCGAGCAAAATATTTCTCCGTAATGATTGATGAGACAAAAGATACTGCTTGTCACGAGCAAGTATCTTTAGTAATACGATATGTCGACGAAAAGTTCAATGTTTATGAAAAATTCATTGGTTTTGAACGTACAGCTAAAATGACTGGAGAAGCATTAGCTGAGCTGTTAATTCAATGGTTAAATAAATTAGATTTGAAACTGAAATATTTGGTTGGTCAATGCTATGATGGTGCTAGTAATATGAGAGGAGAATATCAAGGTGTAGCAGCTCGTTTGAGAGAATTAGCTCCTTAAGGTAAAGCACACATATATACTGAACTTTTTTCTTCTTCAACTGAAACATACTCTTCATTTTCAATTATTTAAGGTATTTATGTCCATTGTAATGGTCATGTATTGAATTTATGTCTTATTGATGTATCAGCTCGTGTACCATCAGTTCGAAATACGTTTGGTGTTGTTTCATCTCTATACAATTTAATCGAAGGTTCAGCTAAACGTCATCTAATCTTCGAACACATTCAAAAAGAAGCAGGATTAAACCAACTAACAATCAAAAAGTTATCTGAGACACGTTGGACGTGCCGTTTAGAATGTTTGAAAGTAATATTACTTCGTTATAATGAAATTATCATGACATTAGAGAATATGGAAGAACCTGATGCATTTCTTCTCTTAAACTCAATTCGAACATTTGATTTTGTAATTCATTTATTGCTCATGACTGAGATTTACTTTTTGACAAACATACTTTCAAAGTTTCTACAGGGTTCAAATATCTCATTAACAGATGCACTTGGTCAAGTAAATATAACAATTGATACTTTAAAAAGTTTACGAAATGAGACTGAATTTGAGCGATTGTATAATGAAGCATTGAAATTATGTGATGAAAATGGCATTGAACCTTGTACAAAAGTTCGACAAAAGAAAATTCCTGCTCGTTTAGGTGGTGGAGTTGATATAAGAACTACCTTAAATGTTAAGGATTATTATCGAGTGAATAGTTACTATGTTATTTTGGATACCATCATTACTTCAATTAACAATAAATTTCATGAAAATAATATTCGAATTGTCGTTTTAATGGAAAAACTCTTTTTAAGCAAAGAATTGCTCAATGAGATTGAACTGCAAGAGTTAGCCCAAAATTATTCAATTAGTTATGATGATTTAAAAGTCGAACAACGACTATACAAGACGAAGATAATCGGTCAGAAGGTGAACTTATCAGAAGCAACTAGATTCATTCTGGAAAACAATTTTCACATAGCATTATCCCAGGTCGAAGATTCCGGCCTCCGGAAACGGTCAGGAACCGGCCGGAAACGGTGTCTTTCCGGGAGCATTCCGGCCGTTTCCGCACAAGGAAATCGCCGGAACCGGCCGGAAAAAACATGGATCAGGGAAGCAGTATTCCGGACCGGAAAGCAATCGTACCGGAAACGGTGTATTCCAAGCATTTCCGCAAGCTGGAAAACAAACGGATCGATACCGTATCCTGCCGGAAAAAAACCAGGAAGCCACGGGATACGTTCGTAAAACAACCCGGATCCCTCCGGAACCACAGCGGAATTATCTCGTAAAATTTCGGAAAAAACCGGAAAAGACACCGTTTCCCGCAATAAAATTTAAAAGACTTTCTCAAAATAATGAATCCGTCGAAGGGAAAAGTCTCAATGAGACTTCATGATGTCTCATTGAGACTCCATGAAGTCTCAGTGAGATTCCATGATGTCTCATTGAGACTCAATGATGTCCCAGTGAGACTTCAAGATGTCTCAGTGAGGCTCCATGATGTCTCATTGAGACTTCAAGATGTCTCAGTGAGACTCAATGATGTCCCAGTGAGACTTCAAGATGTCTCAGTGAGATTCCATGATGTCTCATTGAGACTCAATGATGTCCCAGTGAGACTTCAAGATGTCTCAGTGAGACTCCATGATGTCTCATTGAGACTCCATGATGTCTCAGTGAGACTTCATGATGTCTCATTGAGACCTCTCAATAATATAATCTAACGGGTAGTAATCATACCTACGATAGAAGGTGAAAATTCCCA
>JAJEKB010021442.1:1764189-1847169 GCA_022393335.1 Macrotrachela quadricornifera | reverse complement strand
TGGGAATTTTCACCTTCTATCGTAGGTATGATTACTACCCGTTAGATCATATTATTGAAAGGTCTCTATGAGACATCATGAAGTCTCACTGAGACATCATGGAGTCTCAATGAGCCTCCATGATGTCTCATTGAGACTTTTTCCTTCGACGGATTCATTATTTTGAGAAAGTCTTTTAAATTTTAATGCGGGAAACGGTGTCTTTTCCGGTTTTTTCCGAAATTTTACGAGATAATTCCGCTGTGGTTCCGGGTTGTTTTACGAACGTATCCCGTGGGTTCCTGGTTTTTTTCCGGCAGGATACGGTATCGATCCGTTTGTTTTCCAGCTTGCTGAAATGCTTGGAATACACCGTTTCCGGTACGACTGCTTTCCGGTCCGGAATACTGCTTCCCTGATCCGTGTTTTTTCCGGCCGGTTCCGACGATTTCCTTGTGCGGAAACGGCCGGATTGCTCCCGGAAAGACACCGTTTCCGGCCGGTTCCTGACCGTTTCCGGAGGCCGGAATCTTCGACCTGGGTCCTCACCAATTGTTATACGTTCATCGAATGATATTACTAATAACAAAAATAATGCTCGTATAATTCAAGATAATAGTAATCGAGGATCATTGTCTCCATACAATAGTAAGCTTTACCATTTTCTGTATCTGCCATAAAACATACAACTATCGTCTATTACTTAGATTCGACAAGATGTTCTTCCAGAATAGAAGTTAATAGTCGTAGTCAAAATTTATCCAACGAAACTTCTTTTGGTGAGTGTTATCTGATTTTATACGCAACAATACAGTTAGGACTTGAAACTGAATTTTTAATCAATCTTTCCATACGTTTCTTCTCTTCAACTCAAAAATTGTAATGTCCTTGAGAGAGGAAGAATATGACTAACACGTTTATCACCATTATAAATAAAATTTATATTGTCTAAGATTTGTCATAAAGTATTGTGGCTCCACCAGTATCAGAGCTTTCTCAAGTTCCACACATTTCTCCACGAAAGGTAAAATCTTCTACAAATGAGCAAACTTATCGAAAAAAAGGACCGGTAGCGTTTCTGTCATCATCGTCATCATCATCTAAACATCTTTATCCTTAATTTTTATTTTTTTAATAGCTGATCGTTTAGCAAATATTGAAGACGGTATTAATAATTTATAGCATATGTTAATACTCTTGGTCAAGATGTAGCTTCAATTGTTGTCCAACTAAAGTCATTATTGAAAAACATCAAGATCATTCATAATGTAAGTATGGATGGCTCCTATATCTTATGTCACATGTTATCTCAATACAAAAAAGAGCATATACCTTTTCTAGCATATTATACCAAAAAATGCATCAGAAATTCTAGCCACATCTTCATCTTTACGAAATTCAACAAGTCAATCACCTAGTTCAAATTCATCAAAAAAAATTTTGGTATATTTCTTTCGTAGATAGATATTGATAAAGTTTGTTTGATTTTTTTTCTGATTTCAGATGTATAAAGATATGAATTTGATGCAATTAAAACATGATTTAACTTCAATCCGGTCATTTCTACGAAAAATGACCATGACAATATATACACGCGACGAAATATTATCAAATAAACATTCAGATGAACAAGACGAACGCTATGCAATTATTATAGGTAACCGTTCTTCTTTCTCAAATAATTATTATTTTACATTCTTTGTTCGCCTTTAGGTGCATTACAAAATGGCTTTGCATTAAACGATGCAACAATTAATGCATTATATGCGTCATTAAAAGAGGCTCGAAATCAATTAATCAAGGATGTAAGATATTTGAAAGTCATGAGACCAAAATTAGATGAGAATGTTGTCAGTGATGATGATGATGATGCATCTGTCCAAGATTTTCAAATTATAGATGAAGATGATCATACACAATCTCAAAACAACGATCAAACTTTTTAACTGAATCATCACAATGAACTAGAACAGCTATAAAGGCAAAACATATTTTTCTCGTATAGTATTAGTATTTAGTTCTGTTGTTTTCACGTTTTTTCTTATAAAACATTGAAAGCTTCTATTTTGTTGAAAATACAGATGAAAATCAACAATAAATGAAAAGTAAAATTGTTATGAATGTGTATAAATAGATAGTTCTTCAATACAAAGAATGAAATTCAATTACATCTACAATAACGTATTTTTCACTTTTCCAGTCACTCCCCAAACAATCGCTGGGGATTCCCTGAAAACTCCCTCTGAAATCCCCGGGGAGTGGGTAAGGGAGAATGGACTAGGGAAACACATTCTCACGTTTCATGATCATTCCTATTTTTCTTATCTAATTAAAACCATTGATTCTCTTCTCCCCATGTAGTATGCGATGAAATAGATAACCTTTTTGTTCGAAGTATTGTTACTACAAACATCATTTTATAATCAATTTTATATAAAGAACTAGTCTATTCTGCTTCTTATATTTCATATTAAGGTGAATAGTGATTTTGTGATCAAAATGCATCTAACTCTGTTAATATTTGTCGTCGTGATATTATCCTTCTTTGGCATTGAAGGTAAGAATGAATGCAAGGATCATCTTTTTTCGAGATATGGTGGAACTATTCTCTAACTAAAGGGCATTTTCAACAAATTGAATTATTTGAAATTTCACAATGTAAAGAAAATGATCTTTGTGGGAGTGGTTTTTGTAACGATTTATTCCTTCTAGACTCTAATTTTGCTTAGCAAATATAAATAAGCATTTGATTTGATTGAAATCTAAGAATCATATAAAAAAAAGTAGAAATCAACATAGCCCAAAAAAAAACAAGTTTCCAAAATGAAGACTAATGAGAATTTTCAAAATATGTGTAAAAATCCTTCGATTGTTATCGTTATGCAGGTGCTGAAAACCAATTGAACACTAAAACTGGAAAATCGTGCCCGCCTGTTAAATGTCCAGGTGGAAAACCGAAAAAATGTGTCTATGGCTATCAGAAGAAAGACGGGTGTGAAATATGCAAATGTGAAGATCCGTGCAAACCTCACATCAAGGTATAGTAAATACTTTTTTTGAATATATGTGTTTTAGCATTACTCTAATAGATATTGTTGTATGGTACAAAACAATGCCATTTCTTTAACAAGAAGAATGATGGGACATTTACAGTTCGTTGCGATAAACCATTGCAGAAAAGAAAGTCAAATGCAAACAAGAAAAATAAGAACGGCAAAAACAAACAACATTCAAAGAGTACGTTGAGTATTTATTATAGTAGCTAATCATGGTTTTAATACAACAGAATTTGATTTATCATCGGTTGAGTTTCTTTTGATCCCATTTATGCAGTTAACAATCAATTTGATAGAGAATAATGTGTTTTCACTAACCCAGACTATTTTTGGCAGAAAGAGAGAGAACTACTTGGTTAACTTCATTTGTTTGTTGTCGAAAAAATTATTTCAGACATTTTTTCTCAAAGAAACCCGTTGAGACAGTTCAATTCTTATCAAACAACTGTCCGAATAAGATTTTAGAGCTTTAAGGTATGTCTGATCTGATATTAATTGTATTTAACCAGTTTATAAAAATCACTATATGAATCGATAAAAATCCATTTGAAAAATCGACTGAAAACAATTAAAATCCAGCTTTAAAGTTAAAAAAAACTATTTGTATAATTGTGAATTTTTGTCAAAGTTTTCTACATGTTTTATATACTTCACAAATGTTAAAAATGAAAATAGAGAATTTATTTAGTTCAATAATACTCATTCAGACACAAACACCAATGAACTATCGATTGTATTAATCAACATGAATATCTTTGAAATAGAACAATGTTAAATATTTACTAAAATTAATAGTGTAACTAGAAATAATAATCGATCTCACGAGGGAACACATCCAACTGTCCAAACCCTTTTGAGTTTGGACTTTGTGCATAAGATAGACTCCAATGAGGTATGAAAAATCCCAAAATATTGAGTGCCCTTAGGCCTTTTGTCCAGAGTTATAGGCATTTTACTGAAATTTTGCCCAAAGAGAGGTCTATTGGTAATTAGAATGTTTTCTTCCCGAGATATTAAACTTTCAAACTATGGCAAATTCTAGCATCGTTTGTGGTATACAGGTCATTTTTGAGAGTCTAATATCTCGAGAAAAAAACATTCTTTTGAGCTGAAATTTTCAGGACATTCTAATTACCAATAGACCTCTCTTTGGGCAAAATTTCAGTAAAATGCCTATAACTCTGGACAGAAGGCCTAAGGGCACTCAATATTTTGGGGTTTTTCATACCTCATTGGGATCTATCTTATGCACAAAGTCCGAACTCAAAAGGGTTTGGACAGTTGGATGTGTTCCCTCGTGAGACTGTTGTCGAGCGATGAGTCATGGTAAATAGAATCGAAAAATATAAAAGGATCTAGATGAATGGTTTTACAGGAGTATGATACTATCTCTTTGTACTATAGTTTCAAGATTGATTCAAGTGAGATCAGAATGGCCGACGCGTTATTTGTACCTTAAATTCAGAGTGAAGGAGATTTCCACATGAAGACCATTTTCTAAAGGACATTCGAGCATGTATTGTAATATTTCACAGAGGACTGACTCGCCCACATATTAGTTTTGCAAAGAACGAAAGGAACATATTTTTCAAATTAACTTTTCTTATCCCGCATTAGACAATCACAACTCATCGAACCACTGTGATTTTGTTTCAGTAATTCGATTCTGTTTTTCGCAAAAAATTTTCATTTAGCTAGTCTTAACTTTGTCAAGGTTATTGGGCTCAAAAAAATATGGTCGTTCTTTGCTAAATAAAGAGGCTTTGCACTTACTCTCATACACTAAAACATAAAAACACTGCTAAAGATGTTCGCTTCTGTGTCTATCATCTACTTGGTTATTCTACTGACCTTTGAAAATACTATTGATGTTCGATCAGTATGTACAATTAAAAACCGATGAAGACAGACAATATGACTTTTTCACTTTATCATTCATTAGGTAGCGATTTCAACTCAGACTAATCGTACATTTATAGGAAATTGTAAGTTCTTCTTTCGCAGACGTCTGATTTCTCCTAGATGTGTCAGTTGAGGATTCCGTTCCTAAGAACCCGAAACTGCTACTAAACTTCCACGAAAAAGTAGTGATGGGCTATATCAATATTCCATTGTTTTTTGAAATGCATAAAAACGGATTGTGAAATGGATTCCGGGTTCCCGAGAATGGAACCCTAACATTCCTAATCTCTTCACTTTTCTTTCTTCTATGTAGCCGATCTCTTCAAAGGAGACATCCTTCTCCGACCGGTAAGTTACAATTCCCAAAACAGAACATTTTTATATTGCTTTGGGAATCGTATTTTTGTTCTGTTTTGAAAATTATACTTCCGGATTCTGAGTATTCGATCTTTATTAGTCTTCATTAGATGAGTCATAATTACTCGGCTTACTAATTAACTAAGTAGTTTGTAGTTACATTGGGATATGCATTGTATTATAAAAAACCGACTGTTGATATGAGTAAAATATTGACTGGCATGAAGTAGGATCCACATTTACACCTTATGCCGTTTAGAGCTAACTCCTTTTGACCGTTTGAGTAAACGGATACTCATGAGTGGATGTATCTTTTCGACTATAATAAAGTTTTTATATTTGATGAGACAGTATTAGAGACAAATGATATTAATATTGAATTTGATACTTACTGAAAGCACATAAATATTCGAATGAATGGATACAATTGGCTACTTAGTAAGACGACTATTATGTATGTAGAATAAAGTGAGTTTCTACAATTTTGACTAAAATATTTGTTCAGACTGTTATGATATTTAATGGGATGAGAGACCTAACAGCTTTCTCTTTCTTTTAGAGTTTGTTATCATTGCAATGTCATAATGAGTACAAATACATAAGCATTTAAATTCTTCGAACCAATTTTTCAAACAGTTTCAGTACATAATGAACTGACTAAGATGATACTATGCATTAGAACTTCTATTTATCCTAGACTTTATTAATTTCACTCCATATTATTCTTTGATAGACAGAAAACCAATTGTGAAAACAAATCCTACCATATATGCATATTCTCATTTTTTTAAATAGATTCGTCCAGCATTCATCGAGTAGCTCCTGAATATTTTGGTAAGAAAGTAGTATTTGTTATCGGTGATGGTATTCCGGCAGATGTTATTGAAAATCGTGTATTGCCAAATTTAAGAGGTATTCAACGTATTGGTCGGTATACCAGAGCATATGTTGGAGGTGACTTATCTACATATACAGCAACACCTACTGTTTCGGCACCTGGTTACATGAATCTAATTACTGGCACATGGGGTAATAAACACAATGTCTTTGACAATGATGTTCGTGCTCCTAATTACCATTATAAGAACATATTTCGATTACTGAAAGAACAGCAACCAGCAAGAAAGATTGGCATTTTCTCAGCATGGACGGATAATCGTGTTAAATTAATCGGTGAAGGATTGCCAACGGCAGGTAATATTATATTCGACTACAAATTCGATGGATATGAACTGGATCACATGACTTATCCTCATGATTCTGCAAAACGTTACATTCATAATATCGATGAGCGTGTCATTCATGAAGCATCACTGTGCATTGAGAATCAAGCACCCGATCTTTCGTGGATTTATTTACAATATATAGATGATATGGGACATCAGTTTGGAGATAGTCAACAGTTTCATCAAGCAGTCGACTTCTTTGACAATCAAATGGGACGAATATGGCACGCTATCGATTATCGAACGAAGCAGCACAATGAGGATTGGCTTGTCATTATCACAACAGATCATGGTAGACATTCAAGTTCAGGCCACGGACATGGTGATCATTCTGATAGAGAACGAACTACTTGGATAGTGACCAATAGTCCAGTAACAAATATGTACTCTCATCAGTTTCAGCCTGCCATAGTTGATATACTACCAACAATTGCAAGATTTATGGGTCTTACGATTCCACTCGAATCTGAAAGAGAAATAGATGGAGTACCATTACTGGGAAGAGTATCAATAGTTAAACCCGATGCCAGTGTACTTGATAATATATTGACAATTAAATGGCAAGTTGTAGATGATGGCGGAAACGTTAATATATGGCTATCAACCACAAACTCATTCCAAAATGGTATGAATGATAGGTACGATCTAGTCGGCACAGTTCCAATAGGCAACAAGATGGCTACAATCGATATAACAAAATATCCATCCGAATTTTATAAAATAGTGCTGGAAGGACAGTATAATCGGGTGAATAGATGGGCATCTCGAAAAGGTAAGACATTTATTACCCTAACCATAAGTTTTTTCAAACTATTAAACCCATCTTATACAGTAGATAAACGTACAGAATATCCATGAAAATCAGCTTGATAGTTCTCAACTTAAATTCATAAAAGTCAATGAATCGTTAATATTCATCTCATTTATTCTATACATAAAATAAATGGATCCATGAGAGAAAATATTAAATTAGACAATTTTACTCAGTTTTCGACACCAGATCTTTCATTTTACTGAATTAAAATTTTCTCGCCTAAATTCTTCGATTCCTAACACTTCCAACTTAAGCCTCGTACCTCTTTCAACAATAGACCGTCTGCTAAAATAATATTAAAGTATATTACGATGACCGTTCTATATATTTTCCTCCATGGTATATCCATCTAAGACACGATCCGTTTGACAACTTCCTCTAGGTAAAGTCAATTCAATAATATCCTGTACGTATACTAGCGGCAAAAGCCTCCTATCTTTAACAGTTATCTATTATCACATATATTCTTATTTCCTCTTCCATTCACTTACGAAGAAGTACCTTCAAATTTCTGCGAACCGACCACTTTCGTTTTACGATTCCCATAACTAAGAAATGACTGTTCAGAGAAGCAGCGACATATTTTCCGACTGCTTACAACGCCTCATTCATGACCATCAAACAAAAATCTATTTTCTTTCAAAAACACAGATTTTGGTGATTGTGATGGTTCACGTTGTGGATGTCACAAAGGGCATTGTTGGGCTTATGCAGATGCTGGTTACACAAATGTAGGTGATTGGTGGTGTTATACTCAAAAGGCAGGGACTGTCGGTAAACAACAAAACTGGCAAACATGTTCTCAAAATAATGAATGTTCTTGGGATCGATCATGTGGTAGCTGTCGACAATATAGATATGAGGAAGCAGTACATCAGGATGCTTGTTCATCACCTGTAGGAGGACCTTTAACTAATGATTGTGATGGTTCACGTTGTGGCTGTTACAAAGGACATTGTTGGGCTTATGCAGATGCTGGTTACACAAATGTAGGTGATTGGTGGTGTTATACTCAAAAGGCAGGGACTGTAGGTAAACAACAAAACTGGCAAACATGTTCTCAAAATGATGAATGCTCTTGGGATCGATCATGCGGTAACTGTCGACAATATAGACGCGAAGAAGAAGAAAAACGGGATGTTTGTTAATTGAAACTATGACTTTTCGCCAAGGATATTTTAACGCTTTGATCATTAAAAAAAGGAATACTTGCTAAGTATATGGCCGTTTGTTTTTTACAGTGATCTGCAACTTTGGAACTGTCTGTTGTAAGCGTTCTGTAACCAGTTTAAACATCAATCGTTCGATTAGTTTAACTCTAATCAATCTAACTCAATCGAATGAACGATTTGGACGACCGGAAAAAGAACTTTCGGGTAGATACACGAGTCAAAAGACAGTTTGTAGTAGAAAAACCTAAGGGCGATCACAAAGTTTCCATCCAATCATGAAACATATGTTGATTTGCAGAGAAACATTTTCTCTATTCATTGGTATACAACTTATCAATTTCTTTTAAACACTGTGCGTAATATATTTTGGCTTGGATTCATATGGTTTCGGCATTGATTTGAGGATGCGTTAGCATCAAACTATACAGATTTAAGTCAAAACTTTTTCTCTACCTATGCATGAAATAATCTGGTAAGGTATATACCATCGGATAGAATAAAGTTTTCTGTAGAAACTAATATATGTCCCATTGTTGGATCAGCTTTTAACCAAAAACTTACAGTCGCCTTTTAATCTTCTGTTTAATACTCTGGTAACAAGCAATATAAATGTAAGTTGTCGGTGAGTACGCAATTTAATCAAGGAAAAACAAAATGATTTTAATGCGACAAAAATCAACCGAGGATGGATTGTAGGTATGGGTGTTTCTTCTCTGACACCTACACAATAATGATGACGATATCTCATACCAGCGTTAGAAATCACCTTGGAAAAATCTTTTCTTTCACGAAATTGACTTGCGAAATAGTGGTCAATCTCGATTACGTAGAAAAATGAAATTATTTTCAAGGAATAACTAATTGACAGAACATCTCGATTGTTTTCATGTCGAAAGTGTACTGTCCATATCTTTTGAACAATGTCAATTCGACATTTTTATCGTTATCAAGACTTACTGATATCAGCGTCGCTTCAATTGAATATTGATTTTGTGTTGTTCTTTCTTAGAAGGTGTAAAAATCTCACTGTTCACAGTTAACCCATGTAACTAAAAAACCAAAAACATTTCATGTAAATGGTTCTTTTCAAATTTTCATCATTTAAATAGTGATTTTTGAAATTTTCATCAAAAACATTGCATGACTTTACGTCTCTCAAAAGTTACCAAAGTCATCACATTAATTTTATTACTTTTACATCATTTTTGTGTACTCAAAAAGTTCATACACTCTAGAATCGGTCAGTGTGTCCGGCCGTCCATATGCACAATAACTCTTCACAATTGCATTTCATTGAGCTGAAATGTTTTGCACACAGAATTGTCTCATCAATATCTCGGTCAAGAGAAGAAGATGAGAAGGATCTATCAAGAAATGGCTGAGTTATCGAAAAAATTGTCATTATTGACCAGACCTTCTCTGAGGGGGGGGGGGGGGTACAGGAATTTTTCAAAAAAACTCTTTTTTTCTCAGAAATAATCACAACATATATAAATCGACTCAGTTTTTAACGCTAATTCCGAATATGATACTAGTTTTGAACCAAGTCGTGGCTTTCTTACAAAATATCGGCTAAAAAAGGTCTCGAAATGCACAAAAACTGTATCCAGAAACCAAATTGCCTACATATGTTTCAAATGGCCAATAGCTTTGGAGTTTTCCTAATGCCTGGTTTTGTAGCTAATCAAAAGGACTATCGAAAGATAAAAATCCGAACTTGATAGCCATTAATATTACTGATTTATTAGGAAAATACTGATACCTGTATCTATCCCATATCTCTCACAGATGCATGAGGTTGCTTTAGATCGTAATCCCGCTACACACAAACGCAAATCCATCCAAAAATAACTCTTCTTACCCAGCTATCCAAGCTGAACACGAATCTCAACTCAGTTTCTGTGATTTCTAAAGAAATTGTATCACTCTGGGAGCAGAATTGATGGTCACAAGATAGAGTCGTCTGCCGTACGCTCCATGCTAACTTAGCTTCCCAATTTTTTATCCTTACAATTTAGTGTCAAGAGATGTACCTTGACGAGATCTATATCTGATAGAAAAAGAAGTCAACGACCTTGTACACCACGTGAGAAAAGTCCAAAATACTATCTCTCCGGAGTGTAGTACTTATTAGGATGTACGCAGTTTTTGACCTATAGCACTTCTTTCATCGCATTGAGAACGGTAGGACATACTTTGTTTCACCTATTTTTCAGTAGAGAAAAATGTGTTCAGTTCACATTAAACTATTAAATATGTAAGGTCGTGAACAACCGTATTTGTCATCTTATACTTTTCTTTCTTTCTCTAATATAAATTCTTTTCAAATATCCTTTGTCCTTGTCGCTAAGATACAATGACGTTATAATTTCTCTCTTTACTTCTGATCTTATTTTTCGAGAATATTCTCATTGATAAACTTACGTTGTTTGTTGAATTTCCCATTCGTAAATGAATTCCTTACTTCTCTATAACGTTTTTACAATTAAAACTGAACGAATGGAATTCTATGGAAATAACAAGTAGGAGAAGATCAATCCTCAAGCAGTATTTACCTCTAAAACCGATAAAAAAAGGGTATAACGTTTGGTATTTATGTGATCCAATCACAAGATATTTATTCAACTATCAAATCTATTTAGGAAAAGAAGAAATAAGCGAAAAAGAAAACCATTTGAGCGAAGGTGTTGTTTTCAGTCTTATCTTTGGTCATAATTTTGAAAGAAACTATTTATATTTCGATGATTTTTTCACTTCTCTCAGTTTATTAGAAAAAGCAAAATTCTCGAACATAAAGGCCAGTAAAACGATTAGACCAGATCGGGAAGGTATTTCGGCAAAAAACATAAAATGGAACAAGGGGATTACTTTCGATTTCTCGTCAGTTGAAAAATAATCAATGTATTACAATTAACTGTCCAAAATCAATAAACGATTACAAGAAATTTGTACATGAAATTGATCGACTCATCTGAAGAATATTCTGCTATAATCTTTATTCCAAATCTAAAATAAACTGCTTTCGAATTTTTATTTATTTTTAAAATACATCTATTTTCAACTCATTTATTTGCTTTAATTAGTTGTCGCAGGATAAATAAACATACTTAAACTACATGATTTCCGTGACGAAATCTCTCTTTTCTGACAACTGTCCTTAATGTTGAGAAGGAAAGACGTTTGCCGATGAAAGGAAAAAGAATATGTGCTTATTGCAGCACTATGGAAGCAGAAGTTGGATTATATATCTCATGCTTCACTTGGAAATTGGTATTTTGTTTAAAAGGTTAAAAAAAATTTGTTTTTTTGATTATCATAAGATTTTTAGCTTTACCTTCAAGCCAAAAAGGTATTTCCATGGATATTTCAAGTCTTCTACAAGACAAAATGAAAAGTATAGTTTTTTTTATATTTTATTTCGTGTTCACAGAACTTTGATCTAGTCCTAAGTACATTTATTTTTACTGATAAAGACCAATTCAAATAAAATAAGAATTCTATTTTCAACATTCTGCTGTTGGATCATACAACTCAGCAGTGCCCAGAATAATCATATCATTTGATTGACGTCCTCCCGAAAATAGGACAATTCCATTTTTTAATACGGACATAATGTGTCCAGATCGTTTATAATTCATTCTACCAGCAATTGTCCATATTCCTCTTTTTGGATCATATAACTCAGTAGTATCTAGATAATCAAAGGAATTATCAATTCCACCTGTAACTAAAACTTTTCCACTTTGTAATAATGACATTGTATGACCAGTTCTTTTATATAACATGTTACCCGTTCTCGTCCAAGTTCTTGTTGATGGATCATACAACTCTGCACTGTTTAAAATTTCTTCATTTGCTAATCCACCAGCAACTAATACTTTTCCATTTGGTAATAACAATGCTGTATGTTGCATTCGTGACTGATGCATACTTTTAGTTCTTATCCAAATTCCTTTTGATGGATCATACAATTCAGCAGTATCTAGAATTTCAGAGAGATATAATCCACCGGTAACTAACACTTTTTTATTTGCTAATAAAGTTGCTGTGTGTTGAGATCGTGCATTATTCATATAACCAGTGATTGTCCAAGTTTCCCTTGATGGATCAAATAATTCCGAATTATTTTCATAATTCCCCCCACTCCATCCACCAGCAACTAATACATAACCATTTTTAAGTACTGATAAAGTGTGTTCAGTACGTGCATGATGCATATCATTAGTCTTTGTCCAAATTTTCCTTGATGGATCATATAATTCCGAACCATTTAAATAATTAATTAGATCATATCCACCAGTAACTAGTACTTTGCCATTCCTTAATATAGTTTGTGCGTGATTATATCGTGCATCATTCATGTCACCCGTGATTGTCCAAGTACCTTTTGATGTGTCATATAATTCAGTAGTTTTTGTTAATTTTCCATAACCCCATCCACCAGTAACTAAGACATTATCATTTCTCAAAACAGATGATTGCGGTGACATTCGTTCATATTTCATATTACCTGTTTTTGACCATCCTAAAAACAAAAAGAATAAAAATATCTTTTATTTCGAGAATGTACATTTTATTGAATTCTCGACAATCTCTATATACGTTGGTAGACTATTGCATTTTTGAAAATATTAATTTTCTTTATTTTCAATATGAAACCTATTGATTGTGGATTATGAAAAATATTTAAACTTTTTTATATAAAATTCTCACAATCATAGAAAAATATCATTGGTTGATAGAAATATTTATAAGAATATTTGTGACTCGAAGAACCTTCATATCAACATATATCAGAAGAGAAGAATACTAAGAAATAATTTCGTAATTTCTAAGTTAAACAAAGAATGTTTCAAAAATCAATAAATACTTCTGTTTATAACTATTTCTTGAAAGACATAAGTCTATAAGAAGCAGATTATTGTAAATTCTTCACAAGAATCTCGAAACGAAGAGCATAAAGTTTATTCGTACTAACCGAATAAATGCTGCGATTTGTCGACAAATTAGAGAATAGGTTTCATTCTATCAAAATTGGTACTTAATCTTCTGTATATGTTGCTACGCGTGAATCATTACTCTCTAAATATTGTGGTCCCGATACATGCTGAAAGGATTATAGATGACTATCAGAATTCGTCTTATACTGAGCAAAATTGTTGTTGAGAAACGTTTGTTCTTTTTATTGTCATGAAAAAAACAGCTAATAAAATGAAACAAAATGCTTTTTACTTCAGACTTATTCAACAAGCATTATGTATATGAGAATCTTCTAGCTCAGTACAGATTAACTAGTTTGAAGACACATATTTTTGCTTATCGATCACACTAATCTAAATGAATAACATTGACTCACGTGGGATTGCTGGGCAAATAGTCTCGTCCACCATGTTCATTGGATAGCAAACAGGATAAATGTGACAAGGATGTCTGACACAGATCATATTAGGATTTTCGCAGCTAAATTTATTTGTACAAGAAATAAGATCATTGCATGAAGTGACATTTAGGGCGCATACAAAAGAGTCTTCTGTTCCAGTTGGAAGATTTACACATTGACTATTTGTTGAGCATCTTGAATTTTCATCATCAATGCAGCATGCACAAACTAAAGTATGGATAAGTATCACTAGTAAGAGCACATATATTCTTGCCATCGTTCTCAATCAACTATAAGTGTAAATGTTAGAAATAACTCCAACTGGATTTTTTTTTCTCATGAGAAAAACTGGCATATGACGAAAACAATTCGAGCTAAAGGATAGAATAAAGTAATAATCATAGAGTATTAAATTAAAATATATATATATACGTGGGCGGCAGAGTCTGTAGGCTCATAAGGCTTAATCATTACTTAGATTGGACACTATTATGCTCAGCCTTGCCTGAATTTAGTATAATGGATTCTGATTCTGATGAAACCTTATCCGATGAAAGTGAAAGTATAATTAGTTTATCTGAATTTGATAATAGTAGTTCTGAATATAATGATTTACTAATTGAAGAATTCGATCAGAACTGAATAGATGAATGGCAATGTAAACAAGACAACCCACGTTTTTCTATGTCTTCCTATTATTTTTATGGACATACATTAGGAAGCAACATAATTCAACCAATCGATTTATTTTCCAAATTCATATGTCAATATGTAATCAAATTAATTGTCGATCAAACAAATATTTATGTAAATCAATACTATAGTCAAAAAAGTGAAGATACGACATTGTCTTTGTATGAATAATTGTTTTTCATTGTATCATCAAAACTATCTGTATCAACAGTAAAATAAATAAACATTTCATCATATAATCACACAGATTTTTACTAAAACTTAATCACAGAATTCGCAGATATCATCTAGTTACTTAATAACATGTTTTATTAAATTTAAATTCGGTAAAAAAAAGTCGTGACTCAAAGGGTTAAATAACTTTTCCTAATTTAGTAAGAAAAAGAAGTTATAATTATATAAGTAGCGCTCATCTAAACACTCACTTACTTCGTTCTCGTAGATATGATGTTTCTAGACTACCGTCAAGCTATTCATTTATAAAAATTAAAAAAGCCGAAGTCAGATTCAAGTTCCTGGACATTAACTGCCTTTGACCGAACTTCAGAAAATCAAATATTTTTTGTTAAAAATTTGTCGTTTATATAGAAAATTGGCTTCAGATTTGAATTTCTCGTCTTCGATTACCCTTTGGTCAAGTTTTACAGAAAATATTAATACAATGTTTTTTTGACCCTCTACGGACATGCAAGCAAGAAAGCAAACAATTTATGTTTGTAAGACTCTTCTCTACGAGAAAGATAATAAAGTGGCACATAGATGTCTTGATTCCATCGTCTAATTTCTATATCAAATAAACTATTTAAAATGAAGGCAAACATGAAGATGTCGAATATAGAAAGAAAGAAAATCTTGAATATTGTATAATTCATGTTGTTTCTTGCGTGATATACGTTGCATGTTCAATGTCTGTTCGTTTTAAACAAAATGTCATTTAAGATCTTATACTAAAATTTAGAACGAAGCTTGTTTAGATAATCTCGATATAGTAGACGATCGGGATGATTCGAAGGACAAGAATGAATGGCAATATGTTCAGCTTGTTCAGCATGTTTAATTGCATCGCTATATTGATTTAATTGTTCAAAAGCTAAAGCCATATTATAGAGTGTAATAGCTATAGTGGGATGATTTGGAGGAAGTGATTTTCGTTGAATTGGGAGGCATCTATTGAAATAATCGAGTGATTGTGACCATTGATGTTTATCTAAACAAACAACTCCCATATTAGAGTAAAGTGCACCAATATGAGGATGAGTTGGCGGAAGAATTTTAAGCTGAAGTTCTAAACATCGTTCATAGTTATTTAAAGCCTCATCAAAGCGACGAAGTCTTAGTAGAACACCTCCTATATTATTATAATTAATAGAAATAGTTTGTTGATCGATAACATTCGTTTGTAGATCAATTTCAAGTGCTTTTTGATATTGTTCTAATGCTTGATGAAATTGTTGTTGATCTTCAAAAATCATTCCAATATTCGAATATGTTGAACTCAATTCTGGATGGTTTGCCGGCAAACGTATTAATTCAAATTCAAGCGACTTTTGATAATGATAAAGGGCATTATCAAGATCACCTTGTCCATAATAGATTACTCCCAATTGATGATGCAAAAAAGCAAGTCCTTTCTTATCATTAATAGATGTTGTTGAAATTAATAATTCATAAATTTCTTTTGCTTGATCATATTCTCCCATTCTTGCTGTTAACTGTCCAAGTTGATGTAAACTAGTTCCTCCTGCCAATTCGTCACGCATATGTTCAGTTAGAAAAGCAAGATTTTGATCAATTTCTTGGCTTGTTAATTTAAGATATATATTCCATACTCCTAATTCATTTGTTTGTTGTTTTATATTTTGAATTCTAAATACAGTATGCATTGAAAAAAGAATTTCATCTTCATCTTGCATATAGCTCAAATCACCCAGAGATGCATATGGACTTGAACGAATATTATGAGGAATTTCAATTTTAAATAAAACAGCTATCATTTCTGAATTTCCTGTTTGTGCAACAGCGAATCCTTGTGCAAGTTCTTCATCTGTACTTGTTGATAAGAAATTATTAAATGAAATCAGACCACCTATACTATTTCTTAATTTGATAAATTCATTATTTGTCACACTATGATAAATATATGCATATCTTTTTGTGTATAAGAATATTTGCAAAATACAACTTTACCTTTGACCTCTATAAACACATCGAATGCTGGTAATTCCGGAAGTTTCATGAAGTCTTGTTCGAATTCATCAATAAAACGCAATGTGAATGGATTATCAGCATATTTAATACGACAGAAGTTGGCAAATTGTGATTTTGATTGAATGTCGAAGTCCATTTTAATCAATATATCTTTGAGTAAGTGAGAATACATGAACATAGCATTGAGTTCATTTAGATTTTCGTCTTCGACTGATCCTAAATTTGCTTCACCATCATGAAAACTGATGGGAATGTCATCAGAGTGATCAATTTGTCTACTATCTCTATATAGACGATCGCAGAGAGAATTAATATCAATGAATATATGTTTAATTTTATGATATCTTCGTAGCCAACGATATTCACCAGATTTTGAAAGATTTTTTGAGCAAAATATGTAGATTGAATTGAATTGTGGTACATCGTGAAGAAGAGATATGATTTTATCATCCCAACTAGCAGATAGAACAAGAAAGACTTGTTTATCTTCAATGTCAGTGACAAAATCTACTAATGCATTTAGATCGTTAAACGTATTTACTGTATTGGCAATGCGATAAAGTTGCGAAATCAATTCTTCTTGCGAACTTTCGGTATGATCATTGAACAAGACTAAAACAAAATTCATATAATCTTTATCTTGCTCACATACCAAGGAAGTACTTGATTGCATTAGGTGATACAAAATTGAAAATAGTTTATTACAATTCTAATCAAACATGTGACATATTCAAATCTATTTTTTATGATGACTCTCTATGTTTTATTAGAATTGACTTGACTATTTTATCTGATAAGAAAAAGTAAAAAGCGAGAATCTCAATTTATTTTTCTTCTCTTTTATAACTTACCGCATAAAAACAATAGCATCATTCTTATCTTTGATTTTTATTATTCGAAATGATTATAGATGGTCGAACACGTGATTTTATATTTATACGATTAATTAAATATATAATCGAGAAAATTCGTATTCATCATTACATACAATTCTCAAGATGTTACCCTCAATAAGTTCTAGTGAGAAATAGACATTAAACCTTTCAGGTTGGGATTATTTTTACACGGAATACATGATTCTGAACCCTTTTAAAGTGTGATAGTCCTCAAGACATATTGAATACATTTGTACAAAATATTTCTTCTTGCCTTCAATCCCTTTACGGTATTATTACAAACATAGGATTTTCTCCTTGAATTTCTGCTGATGAAATGTGCAAAGGAAAATGCCATGTTGTAAGTTGGAGTGGACTTTGAGGACGTGGTCGACCAATTGGACTTCGCACTTCACTACCGTACTTTCCAATAGATTTCTTCAATCAACTCAATTTAATAATTAGCTAAACGAAGATTGACATTTGTTTTTTAGTTTATATAAAACATATACATTAGAAACTGTCAGGTCTAGTAAACGAAAAAAAGAATTTTTTGTATTATTTTATCAATCGATGGGTACACTCTGAGAATCTTATTTATATATCGTAATTGTCGACCAAATCCCGATTGTCATTATACTCTTTTAAATAAAGAGGTTTCATTTTCTGCTCTTTCGTTCCAAAGTATACTTTTTTGATTGGACCTATAACTGATTCGTGAAGAATGGATAACATTGTGACTGTGCATTTATCAATTCCTTATAATGAAAGTAAATTATCCGTATGATAAAATATTTCCTCACCAGATTTTTATTTCTTTTCAAATATTCAAACAAAATAAGACTCGAATAGGAATTATCTACCAACAAAGATGAATTTTACAACCTTATGGTGATAAAGTATAAACATTTTAATTCCAAATTTATGACGTTTTGATGACATATACATTGTTTGAAATGTAAACAGTTCTTCCACAAAGCCAAAATCTCATTAATACAAAGGTTTTTATACAGACTGAAACAGTGAGTAATGTCACATATCCAGAATTTTGGACATGCCACTGCGTCATCTTAGGTAGATACCACACCTACATCCAGGTGATGCGGTTATTTGACATCGGAGATGTAAGATTATTCCTATAGATGCACATTCTTCACATCCTCACCCGCATCTCCCGTGAGAGATACGGTAACTCCCTCAGGAGACGCGATGGCATCTACAAAATTTTGGATATATGACACTACTCTTAGACAATAATCGGTATAAATATATATTGATCTTGATTCTAATAATGATATTACTGAATATTGTCATGATTTGATAATAGAGAAACGGTGTTGTATTAATATTTTCGATCATAGAGAGTCAATAATATGGTTATAGTTGTAAAGTAAATATTGTCTCATTCTGTTATGATATGTCTATATAACATTATATGTTAAGCAAAGAGAATATGCAAAGAAAGAAATTAATCGTTTATTTTATCGTCGAAATTATTTATACATACACGGTGGTCCATAAGTAACCCGATGATAAGAAATAAATATATGACAAGCATATGTCAACTAAAAGAGATGAATTTTTTATCAGTTTAAGAGGCATATTCAAAGTTTATATTCATAAAGACATATCTAGTGAAGCTCTTTCTTAACTATTAGTATTTATCTTAACAAAAAAAAAATGTTTACTTTTTTCATAGAGAAGAAAAAGAAGAATATATTTAATAAAAGGGTTTATCTATGTATGTCATTATGAATATACCTCTTGAACTGATAAAAATTTCATCTCGTTTAGTTGATATATGATCATCATATTTAAATTTGTTCTCTCTAGGTTAATTATGGATGACTAGGTGGTTAAATGTCGATTATTTTCGAGTTATTTGAAAAGCATAGTTGGTGAAAATGAGCTCGAAATTGTGATCACTGGTATTTAAAGAGTTAATCTATCCATGTAATGTTTATTTATCTTTTCATTTTTAAAATAATTTTAGTTTGAAATATTTACCAATAAAATAGATAATTAAATATGCTCTTGGATTATTTTCGACATTTTCTTTTTCTACATTAATAGATTTTGACATTCAATCAGTTAACCTTTATGGACCACCGTGTAACAATATTAAATAATTGAAAGAAATCTTATCTCCTAACAGTATTTTTTTATATAATAAATTTGTTTTGTTTTTTGATAATAGATTTTCGAGTTAACTGTTTAATTAACGAAAAAAGATGGGGGATAATTTGAAAAATTTTGTTGGAAAACATTTGATATATACATATGAAAATGGATGGCAATATGAAATGTATGTTAAAAATGATAAAATTATAGATTATCGTATTCATTCAGGTATTGTTGCAAATCGATGGGTTAAAAATCAACAAGTGAATATAGTTAAACTTTCATCGAAATTAAATTTATTTAAAATATGTTGGAATGAACCAACAGGAACATCTGTTTGTTCGGTTATTAATCTTGATGAACGTTCTATTCATGGTACAATATTCTTTCCTCGTTGGGTTTATAATCAACCTTCAAAAACAATTTGTTTTCAAAATGAACATATTCAACAAATGAAAGAATATAGAGATTTAGGACCCACTTATCCTATTGAAATAGTTAATAAATTTGCTAAAATAACATTTATGGAAAATTGTCAATTAAATGATGAAACAATTATCAATTGTGAACCGAAATTCTTACCTCATGGATATGCACAAAGAATTAATTAATTATATATTAACAAAATCATTGTATATCACAATCAAAGTTCAATTTTTAATTAAACATCAAACTTTAATAGATTAAATTTCATTGGTAATCGTTTCCTTTTGAATAAAAACATTTATCATTATTGATCTATGTTAATAGTTTAGTGTTAAAATAAATAAATAGAAGAATATCATCAAATGAGAATGTTCATGTTGAAATAAAACCAACTCTACAATATGATATATACATAAGATCATCTTCGGTAATAAAGAGTATTTCAAACATTTAGTTCAATTTGGTATATACCATTTGATAGAGTGAACGAAAATGATCGACAAGTTCATTTTATTTCGATGTTAATACTATATCGAAACAAATGATTTTCAATGGTGAAAGGATATAACAACAATGGAATTTTTTGACTAGTTTAAGAAAGATAATATGAAAATAGATATTAGAATTATTCAATGATGGATAAGATTTATTTCATTGAAAATAAAAAATAGTTTAATAAATTAGAGAAAAATATATTTTTATTTTTAAAATAAATTCTTATATATAAATATGATTCAAACTTTCATTTATCTTGACAATTTGTTTAAATATTTTTATTTGTTATTTTTCCAAATAATTATTTTAATTGACTAATCGATTGTTGAATCATATTAATGAATAATGATTAGTTTTCCTTTTATTCTATATCTTTAAATATTATTTTTCAATTCGAAGATTTTTAAAAGAAAATCTCGAACTAAAGGATTACTTTAAAATATAATAAATGCAATAGTTTCATTTGAAAAGATTATTATTGTTATTTATCTGTAAAATTTTCTTACATTTCACAAAATGATTTCATATCATTGGACAAAATACTTGAAAAATAAATTAAATACTCTCTATTAAAAATCCCGAGCTTTCGAGCATTTTCTCGGAACACCTATGGTGTACTTTTATATATAGGGAAAATGGTATGAAATAGGACAGAAATTTTTTAAAAACAATTTTCTCAGATTTTTTTGGTTTTCAGAAATGTAAACAAAGTCTAGAAACATGTTTCCTGAGATACATCAGATCAATCGTAATGAACGTTTTGAATGCTCAGTCATGTTCTGGTTATCCATGAACATAAGACTACAGAAATCTAGTATAAGGAGGAGATGAAGAGGGCTATCCTTTATATCTGAATACTGACGAGGGGACATATTCAACTGTCAAAATCGCTTTCCGCTCGGTTCCGTTGCCATTCCATTGGTCTTGGTGAGTAGTGAAAGAACCAATTTTGGTTTGGTTGTGTGGCCTTCTGTCACTGACTTATGGGCATTTTACTGGATTTTTGACCTATGGGCATGAAATTTCATGAGAACCTGAGTGATCGAATTTCGAGCTGAAATTTTGTCCATAGACAGCTCTCATAGTCATTAGAAAATTGCCAAAGTTTGACCCCGAACGAATGCATCGCTATCGAGATACTCAGATTTTAAAAAAACGTCTCTTTTCGACTGTGTTTCGAAACAGGGATGTTTTCGATATAAGCTTATATCTCTGAAAAGGGGACGTTTGTCCTGACTCAAACTTTGGCAATTTTCTAATGATTGTGAGAGCTGTCTATGGACAAAAATTCAACTCGAAATTCGATCATTCAGGTTCTCATGAAATTCCATGCCCATAAGTCAGTAACAGCAGGCCAGACAAGCAAACCAAAATAGGCTCTTTCACTACTCACCAAGACCAATCGAATGGCAATGGAACCGAGCGGAAAGCGATTTGACAGTTGGATATGCTCCCTCGTAAGTTGATGAAATATAGCTATTGATATGTTCAGAGGAAATACCTGAACCTTCAAAACCTTCAATAGAACTGGTCTGATGTTTCACAGGAATCATGTTTCTAGACTTTGTTTACATTTCTGAAAACCAAAAAAATTCGAAAAAATGCTTCTAAAGAATTTTCCAAGCTTTTTCTCGACATTTTTTTATATATAATAATACACCATAGGTGTTCCGAGAAAATGCTCGAAAACTCGGAATTTTTAATAGAGAGTATTTAATTTTTTTTGACCAAAAGTGTTTTCTAGTCGAGATCAGCCTTTTAAACAAAAAAAATCGATAAAAAAGACCTTTCCAAAAAGTGGATGGGTCCTCATGGATTCACCCATATTGGATTCTTTCAGCTCTCCGATTGATTATAAATAATTTAGAATGGTTTTGTATTTGAGAAATAACAACTTCTTTCACATTTCACACTATACGTTTGTCTTTTTAACCAGTACTAAACAGCAATAGTGGATATGCGTATGGCATATTTAACATAAGTAGTGAATCTTGAAAAAAAGATATTCACTTTCAGAAAAAAATTACAGGGGGGGCATAGCACCCCTGTGCCCCCCCCCCCCCCCCCCCCCCCGGATAAGTGCACTGAACAGCAGATCGATCCGTTGTGCCTTTGTTTGTCTCATATACTTACGGATGAAATTCGCCGTGTTCAAACTCATGCAGCCGTACAAGGGGCGAAGAACGAAGCGTTCATCACTCAACTTGCTGTCCCACAGATCTCTACTTGACATTCTATAGTTTCTCGTTTATTGTTTCAATACAAAACTTGTTATCGAACAAAAAAATAAATTTTTAGTAGGCAATTATCTTGAATAAAAATATGAATGTTTCTCATGTATTAAAAAAGTTTGATTCTTGACATATTCATGTCGAGGTTCTCGATCGAGTCTTTTTCTGTAAAAATATTTCGAGATAAATTTAATATTTCAAGTGTCTATAGAAACAAATCAAAATGAATGAGAGAATACAGATGGAAATTCATTTTACTTGATTTTCTTTTAATACATTGATGAAATCTTCTGCACCTTTTGCGTCGATCAGATTTTCTTCGAGATTTAAACTTTTAAGAGTCTAAACATTGATTATATATCTAACAAGAGAGATAATCAAACAAATGAAATCTACTCGATTTCTTCGTAAAGCTTTCGCCAAATCTCGAGCACCTTTATCAGTAATATCATTCGATCCCAAATCAAGATTTATTAATGTCTATATATTTCAAATTGAAAAGATACATTATCGTTCATGTTAATTAAATCTTACTGTATTTCGTTCTAAAACTTTTGCAAACTGGTTAGCGGCAGTATCTCGAATTCTTGTACGTTGAAGATTAATTGTCAAAAGTGTCTAAATCAAATCTTATATATTGAGATATGATTCAATCATTAATCATACGTTATTATGTGATAGCATATAAACAATCATTTGTCCCCCGTTATCCTTAATTAAATTGTTTGATAGATTCAATGTAGTAACTATCTGAATAAAGAAAAAAAACAGATGAATTTGAGAAAAGAAGAAAGATTGAATTGACTGTATTCTTATAAAGTGGTTTTAGTAGAATATCTGTAGCTCGACTATTTATTCTTTTATTTTCAAGATTCCATGTAGTAAGTGTCTAGATTGAATTATGAAAAGTTATTCCTTTTTTCCTTTTTCAAATAGATATTACTGAATCGTTTTGTAATGAATTATACAATTGTTGTATTTCTTGATCATTAATAGTATTTCTTTCGAAATTTAATCCAATAATTGGCTATATTCAAAAGAAAAATAGAATAAAAATTCAAGAAAATTGGTTTTTTATTTACTGAAGATTGATCTATAGAATCTGCAATTCGTTTTGCTTTTTCATCCGAAATCTTATTTTCTTCCAAATTTAATATTTTTATTGTCTAAATTCTAATAAATAAATATCGAAAGATATTTATTTCAATTTACTTTATTACACCGTAAAATTTTAATTAAACTTTCCGCACCTCGATCTGTAATTAAATTATTTTGTAAATTAACCGTTTGAATTGTCTGACAAATATTTATTTTGAAATATCGAAATAATCTAATTCAATGAATTTTATACTTTATTAGTTATTAACACATTACTAATGTATTTTAATGCTTCATTAGTAATTTGACAATTTTGAAAATTTAATGTCGTTAGTATCTAGAAGAAAATATGATCTTAATTCAAAATAATTAAAGTTTACTTGAAGAAATGGTAGACGATGACTAATATCATATGCATCAGTAATACTAATTGGATTGTTTTGAAAATTTAATTCAATATAATCCTAAGATTAATTATGAATGAATACATATGAGTATAGTAAATTATCTTACATTAGAATCATAGATAGATGGTAATAAAGGATGTATATTTGGATAAATATTTCGAGGTGATTTTAAGTAAAATATAGTACATGTCTAAAAATAACAAAAAGATTTGATGTGTCGCATTTATTGTTAAATAATCTTACTTTATTTCGAAATAAATATGTATTTTCAGGAATACTAAATTGATTCTCTTCAATATCGAGTACAGAAAGTGTCTGAATAAAATAATATTGAATTTAATACGAAAAACAAATCGATATATTCATACTTTATTTTTTTCTAACGCCTGACGAAGATATCGAACACTATCGATATTAATATTATTATGTCGAAGATTTAACGTTGTAAGTGTCTATAAAAAAACTAAATAGATTAATCTAATATAAATTATCTTCAATACTTGATTATTTTCTAAAGCATCAGCTAAATATTGTACACCATTACGACCAATTTTATTATTCTGAAGATCCAATGTAGTCAGTATCTATGTACATATACATTATAGACAAATACTAGATAAAATTATCTAACCATACGGTATTAGATTTTAATTCATTTGCTAAAACTTGTAATTCTACATCACGAAATGATTTATTGCTAAGATCAATAGTTTTGCATGTCTTGAATTGAATAATAGTTTTTTTTCAAATAATTATTAAGAAGATTATTTATTTTACTTTCATTTGATTGATTGTATTGATTAATAATGTTGGTATTTTAAGAAGATTTTCATCCTTTTTTATATACAATTCTTTCAATGTCTAAATATATACAATGATAAACACTGTACGATTCAATATAATACTATTTATACTGTATTAATTAATATTATATTCAATAAATGATATTTTCCTTCTTCTCTAATATTATTATCTATAAGATTCAATTTAATCAATGTCTAATAAAAATCATTTGCTCTATGATAAAAATAAAAGAGGAAATTTATTTTACTGTATTATTTTGTAATGCAATAGCTAAATATTCTGCACCCTTATCAGAAATTTGATTATTTCGCAGATTTAAGATTTCAAGTGTCTAAATTAAATTAACACATGAGAAATGCATCGTATAAATGCAAATCGAACTTTATTATTTTGTAACATATCACTTAAATACTTTGCACTTTCATCATTGATCTTATTTCTTTCAAGATTTAAATCGATTAATGTCTATAAAATATATTTGAAATGAAATAATTGAAAAACTTTTCTTACTGATTTATTTCCTCCTAGTCCTATACCAATCAGTTTAAAAAGATCATCAGAGATTTGACAATCACTCCAATTCAATGTAGTAAGTGTCTTAATCGAAATCATAGAAATAATATTAGTTTATAAAAATATATATCATACTTTCATATGACGAATTCCATTAATTAGACTTTTTCTCAAAACATAATCAAAGCCGCCAAGAGAAATTTTTAGTTCCATCAATGACTGTATATGAAATATTCTAATACATATTAATCAAAAATAAATTATTAAAATATTTACTTTATTATATTGAAGAACATTGATAAGATGTAAATGACCATGACGAGGTATATTATTCTCGTGGATATGTAATGAAATAAGTTTCTATAGAAAAATATTTAAATAGATAATATCATGAAGAATAAATCAATCTGACATTATTTTGTTTTAATGTATCTATTAGATATCGAACTCCTTTATCACCAAATTTGTTATTGGAAAGATCCAATGTGGTCAATTTCTAAAATCATTTAGAATAAAAATTGAGATGAATAAAAACTTTTATTACCGTATTTGTTCTCAGTGCAAAACATAAATAATGTATACCATTATCATCTATATCATTACTACTCAAATCTAATGTATCGAGTGTCTAATTTTAATGAAATTATTGGATAAGTTAAAAAAGATATTCAATCTAACTGCATTTTGTTGTAATAAATCAGCAATATATTGAGTACCTTCATTACCAATTTTGCTATTGTTTAGATATAGTTTAGCAAGTGTCTATATTCATTTATGTTAGAAAAAGAAAGAAAAAACTTTCAGTTTACTCTATTTTCTTTCAATGCAGTCGTTAAATAAACTATTCCATCTTTATCTATTTCATTCCCACTTAAATTTAATGTAGTTAATGTCTATAGATTGAATGAAATAAATCTATAGAATATATTAAACTTAATGATTAATTTTACTTGATTTGTTTTTAATGCATCACTTAAATATTCAATACCTTTAATAGAAAATTTATTCCGACTAACATTTAGATCAGTTAATGTCTAAACAAATACAAATCGAAAAGGAAAAAAACAAAAGAAAAAAGAAAATTTTACTTCAGTTTTTTGTAATATATTGCTTAAACATTGTATTTCTTGATCACATAAATACATTGAATCGAAATTCAATTCAGTTGCTGTCTATATTCAATTATAAAAGAACGTATACGATTTCAATCTAAACTATGTATTCTACTATTTTTCCACATTTAACAAGAGCCAATTGTTGTAATTTTTCAGTAATATTTTCATAAAACCAAGGATGAATAATTAACTTCTTAAGTGTCTGAAATGAATTAATATATGAATATGATTAAATTAATAAATAAAAGGTAAATCTACTGAATTATGTTTGAGAGCATCAATTAGATAATCTACTGCTTCATTATCGAAATGATCATTGATAGAATTATCAATGATTTTTAATTCAATTAATGTCTAAAGAACGATAAAAATTTCGAATAAATGAAAAATATAAGAGACTGTTTTTTACTGAATTTGATTTCAATGCATTTATTAGATGAAAAACTCCTCTTTTGTTGATTTTGCTCCTTTCAATATTGAATTCTTTGAGTGTCTGAAACGAGTATTTCTACAAATCTATATGATGAGAATACATTTTATACTTTGTTTTCTTTTAAGGCCATCGACAAATATTGTACAACATGATCGTTGATATCACAATATTTCAAATTTAATAAAACCACTGTCTATTTGAATTGATTGATTTATTATTAAATGCTTTTGATAATCTTTACCGTATTGTATTGTAACGCTTTTGCTAAGAAATTCATTGGATCAGTCCGATTATATCTTGCACGAAGACCTGTGCAACTCTATTTTAAAATGATAAAATTCTAGTGTTCTCTATGATACAATTTCTGTAACAGATCCTGTTGAAATCTTGAAAATCCATCATTTTCTAACGTCTGACAACTTTCGATGAATTCGGCCTGATATGTCATAAAAATATCAGACAAGATTCAATGAACTTATAGATATTTTCAATGATTAAAAATATGAGAATAAATCGACAATTTCAAACTTTACCTGACATTCGGAAATTTCGAATTCGTACACTCCTGAGCGAACATAAAGTCTCTGGAGTCTCTAAATGAAAGATATATAGACTTATTGAATGCAAAAACCTGGATATTGCGTTTTTGGGTTCGAGTTTTTCGTATGGTTCCAACTCTTCATTTTTTTAGATGATTTTATACGAATCTCTCTCTCTAGGAATGCACGGACTATTAAAAACAAATTGTCATGTTTATTTGACTTTTAAAATAATTTTTCCTCAAAAGCGTTAGTCTATAAAAGTTTCCAAAACTATACTCGCTTATCGGAATATGTCAGTTTCATACTGTAAGTAGATATACTGGGCAGGCACGTAGCCAGGATTTTTTTCAGGGGGGAGATCGGCTTTTTTTTTGCCCAAGAAAGATGTTTTCAACTATCTTTCTTTCCGTATGATGAAAAATGAAACGAACTCATTTTCTGTTCACAGACAATTTTTTTATTCTATAATGAAAAACTGATGAAATAGCATAGCTATTGACAGAAATGAGAGAATTATTAGTTGCAACTATCTGTAAATGTGTTCAAAGCTTGAAATTATCAGATTTCATAACAAAAAAATAAAATTTCAGGGGGGGGGATCAATCCCCCCTGGCTACGTCCCTGATACTGGGACGAATTTTGAAATCGCATTTAGACATGCACCAAACCCAAACTGTTTGGGTTTAGATTTGGTTATGACTGATGTATCCAGGCTTCTGATATATGAATGTTGCTCAAACTAAAATTCAAATGTATACTCAAACCCAAACTCTTCTTTTAATACTTAAAGCACCAAGACGAAAATGTTTTAGGTGTAGTCCATGTCTAGTTGCAATGCCAGACCCAAACCGTTTGGGAGTTTGGGTTTAGTGCATGTCTAATCTCATTCTTTAGTTCATTTTCATTTCGTTTGATTAATTGACTAAAATCGATTCCAAAAATATTTTTTTAAACGATGTAAACATAC
This sequence comes from Macrotrachela quadricornifera, assembly GCA_022393335.1. Classification (NCBI taxonomy): domain Eukaryota; kingdom Metazoa; phylum Rotifera; class Eurotatoria; order Philodinida; family Philodinidae; genus Macrotrachela; species Macrotrachela quadricornifera. The sequence continues at coordinate 1,818,355 of JAJEKB010021442.1, read as the reverse complement.
TTTATATCGTTGATAACTATTAAGAATTGTGTTTAATCGTTGACAAAGACTTTGCAATGACCAGAAAATAGTAAGGACATCAAGTTTATCGAGAATACGATAGACAATTTCCACTGGTAATGTATGAAAACGTAATTTTGATTTCGTGGCCATTCCGATACTATGCTTTGATAAATGTGCACCAACTTATTTTCAACTGAAGGTTATATAATGATAAAATGTCTTATTGACAGAGATAAGATTTTGTGTGCTTTCGTAGGTGTAGACAAAATTATATACGATCGACATCTTAGTCGCATTCATCGCAGCTACACTGAAAACAAAAAAGGTGTTCGCCGAAACCATTTTTGAAACGAAATCGAAACCCTTTTAAGGGTTTCGTATCAACCTAAGATGCTTCCATCAGACTTGTTAAAGGCTAAGCAATCTTTTCTGAAGGTTTCGTAGTTTTTCTACGAAACCCTCAAAAGGTTTAGAATTCGTTTCAAACTGCGAAACCCTCTAAAGGCTGCATTTGACCTAAAAAACATTTTTAAAGGGTCTTCATTTTCCACGAAACCTTTTTTTATTTCACGAAACCCTATTAGGTTTCGATGAACACCTTTTTTGTTTTCAGTGTAGGAGATATTACATCTCATCCCACTTATTTTGCACGATAAAAAATTTTCTTCAAATATATTAGAAGGGTTATTTATTTAATCAAGAATTCATTTTTTTCAAGTTTTTGTTTTCGTATTCGTAGTTACTGGTTTCTGCAACGAACATTTCTTTCTTTTTTTAGCTCGAAGGACACATTCATAAAATATAACTTGTTCTGGATTGAAACCACCCTAAAAAGAGGTATTGTCATCTACGATTATTATTGATTGTGATAGACACTTACCCAACTCCATGATTGATAAATGAATTCATCAGCATCTGCAGCAAGGGGTAAACACCAGACTCCAGCCCCTTGGAGTCAAGTGGAGTCCAGTGGAGTCCAGTGGAGTCCACTGGAGTCAAGTGGAGTCAACGTGGAATCAAGTGGAGTCCACTGGAGTCAAGTGGAGTCAAAGTGGAATCAACGTGGAATCAAGTGGAGTCAATGTGGAGTCAGGCGGAGTCATTGCGGAGTCAAATGAATTCGCACAAAGTCTCGTAAAATTTTTGTTTATCTGCAGAAATTCATTAGAAAAATTTGGCTCTACTACCTTTTATTTGCTTCTACCATATGTACTAGCAGATGAAGTACTAATAATCAGTTTTGGTTTAGAAACAAATATACATTATATTTCTTTTATCCGTATTCATCACAATTAATCATTTGAAAACTTCAAAGTCAGCATAATGTTGTATATTTTATTGAAATAATTCAAGCTAGCGTTACAAAAACGAAAAAAAGAATTAGTTTTTCTTATTCATTTGCTGCACTAGAAGTATCCGATCGTTTGAAATTTTACTGTTTTCACCAGTCAACAACCAACAAGCAGTTTGTTTATGTATATATTTTGTATCATTATTAATTGCTACTGTAAAATAAGAATGTTCTTTATGAAATTCAATTGTATCAAAGACTTTTATCCCAGCAAAGTCTTTTTTTGTGATATTTATTGAATTTTTAGTATCATCTTGTTCGTCGTCATCAGTGTTATCATCATTAGAGGAAAAACTATCATTATTTTCATCATCCACGTTGAGATCATCCGTTGTTTCATCATCCACGTTGAGGCCATCCGTTGTTTCATCATCATCGTCATCAGATATTTCAAATTCTTCATCATCCATAGTGCTTAGTTGAGATGAATAGTCATACATTTTTGAATTTGAATTTAACTCTTTATATATATATTCATTTAATAAATCTAATCCCAGTACACGTTTTTTTTTCAGCAAATCCAAAATTTCTAAATCATCAAGCATATCAATAGCTTTATGGTAAGCTTCAGTAATAATTTGTTCAATGTCCATCTCATCAATCTCCCTTTGACTTGGTGTAAATGATGATTGATGATCATGTCGATGTTTGTGATGAACTGGAAATACGAAATAATTCACTAATATATCATTTGACTGTTCAAATTTAATATCATTTAATAATGATAATCTTTAAGCTCGTCGTAAAAAATCATGTACTGTGAAGTTGACAATAGTTGAATAAACTCCACTTAATGCACGAGCGTTTCTAAAAATTGATTCACAAGGTTGTGAGCTAAAGGTATGTATATGTAATGCATGCACTGGTAGCTGTTTTTGTTTAACAAGTAAAATCAAATATAATAGATTATGTCCATTTATTTCTACAGATAAATATGCTGGCTTAGTAATAAAATATTTGCTTTTGTTTCTATCTTTCGATTGTGCTAGATCGAATGTTTTCAATTTAATCCATGTAAACCATAATCGACAGAAAAATACGACACACCAAGCAGATCGAAGCCCTATAAATAAAATTTTTTATTGCATGTACAGCATTCTGAATGAAGAGTTTTCCACTCTCACTCAATGAACATGGTAAATATGTACACTTACGTTCAGCAACAGATGTTTTTTTCTCAATAAAAGCCACAACAATTAATTTTAATATTTGAAGATAAATCAATGTTCCACGAGTAGCAACATTATTATTTAAAATTTTAAATAGATCAGTCGATGTTAATTTTAAACAGGAACTAAAGTTTTGTCGATCTTTAGGATTAACATCGGATTTCGTTAAGCCATGATCAAGTTTTGTATAAGTTTGATTATCAATAATATCATATAAATGATTGATTGATATTAATTGCTTGCCAAGATGTAATTCAGCTGTTGATGATAATAGACGATTACGCCATTTTGTAACCAGATGTGTTGCATCTTGAAAAAATAATAATAATTGTTGCTTACGTAAATAAAACCAAGGCCAATGTGATGCTGTTTTTATTTGAAAAGCCTGTGGGTGTTGATGAACTTGAAAATTAGGAAGAGATGCAAAGAATCCACTCATCAGTCTCATGGCCCGTAAATATTTAGCATCTGCATCTAAAAAACAAACAGTAATATTTTGTTAAATTTTAAATTAATAATATTTAGTTATTTTCTCACCAGTAGAAAAACCAATAATTCTTATATTTCTTTGTAAACACTGATTAAATATATACCACCATCTTTGTAATATATCCCTTGCTGTAGCAGTATTATCAATTCCATATGCCGATAATAAAAAGGGACTTGGAATACTGCTTTGTTTTGAGGATTGTACCGGTTGAATCATATGTACATTCAGTAACGATGATTTATCGATTGAATTAAACCACAATTTCAATGCATCATATGAATCTGTTCGAAAATATTCTTTAATCGGTATTCCATGATCAAGTGGTGTAGAAAAACCATAGAATGTATTTGTTGTTGAGTCATACTTTATCTTTTTAATTACACCGGTAGTATCTTCAGAGCCAAATGCATATTGAACATCAAGATTTTCGAATTTTTTTTGAAGTTGATCGAATAGAAATTCTGCTTCACTAAGTTTTGAATTTGAATTCGCAATTAATTTATTTAACATAGTTAGATTCGGTAAAGAACCGGGAGGATTTAATCTAATGAATTCGTATGTTAATTTTCCGCCCAAAATATATAATGATAAAGCAAAGTTCTTGATTCTGTCGCTATATCGAAAATGGTGGCTTCGTTTCGTCAAATTGTTGCTTATTGTATCAATAAAGTCTTTCAAAAAACCATATCCAGCTTTATTAATAATATCATCATGATCAACTCGTTGGTACCAGATAATCAAGCTTTTTAATAATGGATTTTTATTAATAAAATCGAATGATAAATTAGGACTTGTGTCAGTATAACTATCCACGATTTTCTTTTGTTGTTGTTGTTTTAAAAAATCAATTAGATAATTTAGATTACTTTGTAATCCAATTTTCACAATAAAATGACCATCATCAAGCTGGAAACATGATTTTTCTCTAATCAATAAAAAATTTGGCTCCGTACATTTCATATTAAATATTTCAAATATATTTGGATTTCGAATTAAACTTTGTGTAGATGTTATTGATTGAAATTTCAGAAGGTCCACTATTTGTTGTCCAACTAATTCTTCAACAAAGGTATAAAATTCATCGTTTTTCAAAGAAAAAACATCATGTATAAGTGTATTATCCATTGGAAGGCAAACAATAATATTTTTAAAATATTTTATCTTAAAAAAGAATAAAAAATAAGTTCAATGAAAATAGTTTAAAAATTGTATATTCATATTCGGAATATTTTTTTATCAAAATTCTAACTGAAAACCGTTTATGATAAGATGATACATCGAGCCTATGAAAAACTAAATTATTATAAAGAATAAATATCGCTAAAAACAATTCAATAATAATTCCGATAATATAGAGAACATGGCTGCAAAAGTTATTAGATGTGGTCCATAAACGACGTTCAGGGAAAGGAGGGGAGCTGAACAGCACACAACAGATACGATATGAAAGAAGAAGAGGGATCCAAAAATGCGACTCTGTCGAATTTTTTGTGAATGATCCATGGATGATTATATTCATGATTCATAACTTATGCTATTTGAAAATGATTATCCGTTATATTTTCTTTTTTTTATATTTTGTTTTCTGAAGAAATTTATTCGATAAATAATTAATAACTCAACATGTTCCAGTTTAATATTCTTCTTGACCCATCTGTTTTACTAGCAAATGTTATGGCATTACGTGATGCGAAATTTATTGAGTTTGTTAAAGTCGAGGTTGGTGATGGTGTTGCAGCTTTACTAGATATACAGGGTATCAATTGCGTTAGGTCATTATTGATAACACCTAACATTTATTCTATTATGGATGTGAGAAGTAAAAGTCTAGATGGTTTCAAAAACAAATATGGTTATATACAAGAGGATGGTTCATTTATTATTCAACCTGGAATCAAAGAAAATACTGAATATCTTATTGATTTATTAAAAAAGAAATGTATTGAAGATGCGAAATCACTTAAATCTTCAAAATATAACCAATCATCATCAACGACAGCAAATTCAACAGCACCTGCTACATCAAATAATTCATCAGAAAAAGTTTTATCCAAAACTTCGAATTTATCAATTGGTGAACATAACAAATACATTATTGATACATTGAATAGTTGGTGCGAAAATAATAACTCAAGATTCGATGTATCACAATTATCATTAATTGAAGGTCGACATCATTTTATATCTATTTGTAATGATTCTACTGGTTCATTAAAATGTGATATAAAATGCTGTTGCAATAAATGGTCAACATTAACGTTAAGACGTGGAAAATTTCAGTTGTCAAATTTCTATCGTCATCTTCAAAGTTCAGGTGATATATGTCCTGAAATAAAGAAAATGATAGATAATCCTCAATCTCAATCATCAGCTAATACTCAAAAATCATTGGAAACATCAGATGATGTACCACAACAAGTTGTAGCATCAAAACTTACAGCTGTTATTCCATCATCACATACAAATCAATCAAGTTCAAATTTATCCACAGCATCTTCCATCTCAATATCAATAGATAATGCTGAAAGCATTATCCAACATGAATCATTATCACCATCAAAAAGTAAAAGACAAACAAAAAGAAAAGCTGAAACATCAGAATCTTCATATAAAACAAGAGAATCAGCAGCAAAAAGAACAAGAAGAAGATAATTAGATGATGAACATTTTCTTCTTTGTACTTCTTCGATTATTTCTTTAATATTCTCTTGTATAGTTAGTCTTTATATGATATTGCTGGTTTTAACTTCCGAAATTAATTTTATTGTTTTCTTCTATAATTAATATTTAATAAGCATTCGATTTTTATATATTCATATTCATTTTTTATTTTACTATTAGTTTTTAAACAAATACAAAGATTTTTAATATTAACAGAAAACATCTTTTTTTTAACATATAGTTGTTGAATAATTCTGGCAATGTCTGCAAAAAAACAGATAGTTCTCTTTGTTGACATCATATTTTTATAAGTAGCGTAGCTCGAGATGTACCAGTAGGTTACAGTCAAAAAAGTGCTAAAGACTTCATACAAAACTGTAAACAAGTGGGTTCATGTGGAGTCGTGGAGTCACGGAGTCTGGTGTTTTCCTCTTGCCTATTGGCCTGTTTGGACCTGTTTCAAACCTTTAATTTCAAATAAAATCGATTGCTTCGAGTCGATGTGCTTAGCTAAATTTTTTGTACATTTACCAAGTTTTTATCGAATAATTTCAATATTATTTTCATGAGTCACTATATCTGTGTCTTTTGTCTGCCGATGAAAACTATATACTGTTTTCCATGCAAAAGCTGGTTGAACAAAGGAACATAGTGTTGTCATCAACATTTGTGTACTAAATAGTTTAAAATCTTCTTTATCAAAACAAGCTGTTAGATGCTTGTAAAGAGCTTCCGAATCACGAACATTTCCAGATGCACAGACCAGATTTATACCATTCGAAAATTCATCAGCCCACGGTTCGCCCAATTGCTGACAAATTTCTCGAATATCGCAAATTGTTCGATTTTCTCAATCATCTCATTTACACACATGAATTTTGTACTTTGGCTCATTAATTTAAAAACGGAACCAGTCATTGATTGAAGTTTTTCAACCAACTTAATGCCGTTTGGAATATTTTGCAGTGTAGGGAACAAAAGATTTGCCAATACACCCGTCCAGTCATCAAAGTTAGCGCCAACTGCTCTCATGTGTTAAATTGTCCACTATCGAAATAAATAGGGAAGATTAGGTGCTATTTTTTACGATAGTAGGGCAAATCCATCTGAAATATATCATCAATAGGTCAACTAGGTGCGTCAGCTACTCGAATGAATCTTTCTAGTAAAGTTTCGAAAACTGAACCCAATTACGAAAATCGCAGGTCAATATCAATTGAAGAAAAATATCCTGCGTACGCTAATTTCAAATGAAAGTGCCATTTTTTTATATATTTTCCAGTAGAAATGGAGCCGGTTTCAAATCTCATAGCTCCTAAACGGCAATAAATAGAATCTTCGTTTTGGTCTTAAATGAAGGAACTCGAAGAGATCTTCAAGATTGAATGAAAAAAAAATTATGTCCCGTGACCTTTAAAGGGTTTTTGAGAACCTCGTTATTTTATAAGCCCTCAAGGACTTTGGAGTACTCAAACCTCTATCAAAAGGTAATCATTCGATAGCCCGTCAAATTCAGCATTAACTGATATGCTGAACGGGTTATTAGCATAATTCTGTGATAATATGTAGGTAGAATCCTTTTTTTTTAGAGTGTACAGAAAAATAGAAACTGTCGATGAACAGTGGAGTAACGTTGAGACTCCGATCGCTTATAGTTTTCTGCCTACAGATTGTCACAGAATTATGGGAATAACCCTTTCAGCATATCAGTTAATGCAGAATTTTACAAGCTGTTGAACGGTTATCTTTTGACAGAGGTTTGAGTACTCCGAAGTCCTCAAGGGCTTATAAAATAAGGAGGTTCCCAGAAACCCTTTAAAGGCTAAAGGATATGATTTTTTTTTCATTCAAACTTGAAGATCTCTTCGAGTTCCTTCATTTAAGACTAAAATGAAGATTCTATTTATTACCGTTTAGGAACTATGAGATTTGAAATCGGCTCTATTTTCGCTAGAAAACAAATTTTGTATATTCGATGATTCATATCGTAATCTTATTCGTCCGAAGTCACGATATTTGTGCATAAGACTTCATATTTAAAGATGTCCTTACAATGAGATCGAAAATTTATCATTCGGTAATATATTATCCCTTTTGATTATGTGGTCTCACATCTGTGAAACGATCTGATGTGATTTCTCTCAAGTAATGTGGGTGAAGTCATTAGTTTAACACTGTCCTAAGAACAAAGCATGACCAAGGACGTTTCTTTGAGAAAGAAACGAAAATCTTTCAAAAAAGTGGATGGGTCTCCTTGGATTCACCCATTATTATACAATCTTTGATCAGAATAGTATATAATCCTCTTTATGTGTTATTGAAACCGAAAATATGAAACCTTTTGTATATTATAGAAAGTAATCTTGGAATCTAACGAGAACAAACACTTCTTTTGTTTAATGGAAATATCTTCAATAAATTGTTCCTAATTAAAACATTTTTTGACTGATAATATATATCGTATTGTTGTAGTAAAACGTCAATAGGATCATTAATATATCTATGCATAATATCTGTCCGTTAAGTTTCCGTTGTGTTCGAAACTTTGGATTTGTGTCGCTTTAAAATGTCATGTAATTGCTTCTCTCAAACTTTCTTTTACAACATTCTTGCTGTATCCCTATAGTGACATACAAAGATAAGAAATTGCACCATCACAAGAAATTCAATGACACACCATACACAACATATTATCAAAGCGCACACATTTGACAATCAACAACATCAACCTTCGACAAGATGAGTCTATCACTTCATATGTTACCGATCGAATTGATTTATCGAATTCTCGATAATCTGAAACCAAACGAAATTTTTTGGTCTTGCCGTAATGTCTGCGCAAGGCTGAACGCTATCACAGATGCGTACTATCCATATAAGGTAATTGTTGGTTTTATTATAGAGTAAATATTTCTATTACGGTTCAAATACATCGTTCTTTCCTAAAAAAATACATCATAATTTAGTAGGAAATTACTTCATGCAGTAGTGTTCTATAGTTAGATACATTGTATGAATAAAACAAATTCAGAGAATTATAGATTTCCAGAAATACCGAGAATCGTCCGGCAAATAGCAATGGATCTTTCTTTTACTTTCATCTAATTAAAGCAAAGTTAAGATATTATTTTAGATATATTTAGGTTAGTTTTCCGCTGAAAATCTCTATTTTAAATCAGTTATATGTATTAAAATCGATGAGCATTCATCGGGATTTGGGCATCCCCATTGTTTCTGCAAAGAAATGAGAGAGAAACAGCGATTTTACTCTATTCTAACAAAGGAGATAACCTAATCTTCTTTACGTCATTCACAAAACTAGCAAGTAATCTTTTTCTATATGCCTTAGTTATATACTAAACTTTATTTCGACGAGGTATAGATAAGAACTATGGTTGAAAACTCATTCCTTCATAGAAACAACATAAAAACACACATAGATTGATGTCGATAATGTTTAATTAAAGCCTTTTCAATAAAACCAAATGGTGAGCACTCATTTCGTCCCAGGTTTATTTTGTCCCTTAAAAATTTGTCATACTTAACGAGTTATATATAACAGCTCTGTTTAATATACAATGGGAGGATGTTTACTTTAAATTCTGAGGTAACTGGCTGTTAATATAAAAAAGACATGACATCGTCCCATGACGAATTTATTGGAACAGAGCTTCTATCGATTAAACATTTGTTGCAATACTCATTGGTTCTATACGCAAGATGTTGTGCAGAATTAAACTTGTTACTTTTTCATCTGATGCACTACGTTCTTTAAGTAAATTTTGGATTCGAATTATATCAAACCGATTGTGATTTAGTATATAAGAATGATATGATGAGTCATGGAGAAGAACATCCATTGTCACATTCGGGTGCCGACAGTCTGAAAAAAGTTTAAAATCCGACTTACATTAGCAGAACTCGATCATGAACACTTACTCTTTCAGTCACAACCGTGACATCAAAAAATGTTTTTCATCAATCAGACGATGTTGCATGTCCGTGAATCAATCATAATAGACAATTAAATCGCATCATTTACTCTTCAGAATGCCAATATTACTTGTTGAGTTGTAGGAACACCATCATTTATAGTTCAGACACAAAAGAGAAAATATTATTATATCAAGCAGAACCGACTCCTATGATATATTTATTTGAACTCAAAAAGAATTTATGTATAGATGAAAGCAGTGAATCATTACCATAAAGGAGGCATAGGGATTACAAAGACGTAGAAAAAACGCTACGGATCAAGAAAGATACACACTGTACTAAGGCTAATGGACCATTGATGTAACCGACTTCAATGTCACTGATAAGATTGACACGCTGAGATCAATGTCACCGAGGATATGGAAACATCGATCTCAGTATATGATTGTTAGTGTTCGATGTGTACATCAACATCTCGAAACAAGCCTATATTATTAGGTACGTGCCACTGTCATTCTATGCACCGAATAACTTACAAAAATACATAGATAGCAGCGTTCTAGTATCCTCAATAACATTGATTTCAGTGTGATCGGTAGACAATCTGCCCTAGTGAAACTACTCATCCAGCGAGTACGACTTGTCAGCATGAAAACTCAGATTACTCGCGCGAGTACTCGTCTAGTTTTCTGAGTAATGTATAAGCGTTGAGTACTCATATACGTACTCGACTACGGTTCCCTTCTGAATTTACTCATAAACAATACGATGAGTACTCGTGGTAGTACTTCACAGTCTTTTTTGTAGAGAGACTAAACATATGAAAAGAAATGTGTAAGAACTAAAATGATGTCGTGTGCCAACTGTCTACTGCAGAATTGTTCGAAAGCTCTTTAATGTATTGCTGTCTATCAAGGATGGCGATGACGTACAGCAGAGTTCTCTCTGGTCTGCACTGCCTCTTGGAGCGTTATTAGCTTTGAATACAAAAAATTTTAAGTGTCTACTTCCAAAGTTTCCAAAATTGTCGCACTCACAAGGAAACATATTTTAAAAGTATTCTATCGTGCAGTGACCATGTTGGATATCTCGAATATCAACATCTTATCTGTCCTTGCTTAGGTTCAGAAAATAGCAGCTGAATAAAAGGAAACTTTTACTCATTTTGTGTGCCCATTTCGCTGGAAACAGTGACGTATTTAGGATTTTTAGCGCAATGGACAAGCTTCTCTAGCGGGGAAAACAAATGCTGGGCGAAATAGGCGAGACTTTTATTGATAGGCCAGAAATTTTTTTGGCTCGAAAAGTACTGACAATGTAAAAAAAAGAACGAAAAATGACGTTCTTTTAACCAATTATGCACAAACTCGAAGCTCAAGCCTAAGTCAGATGTGTTTTGGATATTTTTAAGAAAGATTCGCGAGAAAAGGCTCCTACTCAATGCAAAAATCACTGGAGAAGAAGATTTTCTTTTTTTTATATCTCAACTGAAAGGCCTTGGAGAACCATAAACACATCCAAAATATGAAATCATTTAGCTTTATCGATGGAAAGTGCAATCTGAAACAAGTTTACGAGGGCCATTTTTGACCTCAAAAATTGCTGTTTTGAGAGTATGTTTGGTCGTTTGACATTATCTCACGGACGGCTCGACCGTTTGAGCTCAGAAACATCCCATTTTATGGAGAACAGCTTAGGCTACAACTTTATCCGATTCAAATTCCAGATATATAAGCTGATAAAATCACCCTTGATCAAAACCTGTTCAAAACGCGAGAAATGGCTTGTTCTAGGAGGTCGGAATTTTGGAGCTTCGTACCGTGCTATACAAAGCCCTAGAGTTCTTTTTTCATGAGACAAACATTTTAGGAAGGTACATCTTTTGATACTTAAATTGTCAAGGACAAAAGGCCGAATGGGAGACCGAGTTGGCATAGAACACACTGTGAGTTACTATATTTACTGACCATCGGGTATATCTCCTACAAATTTTTCTAGAAGTCATGAAAATTGACTTCAGATTCGTTTTTAATCCGCAAAATTGGATCATAATGGTTATTTTGAAATGATCCCTTATTTCTTTCAAGAGAGATTGAAAGCGCGAATCTTCATATGGACACATGATACACGTCCGGACAAGAGTCTTTTCCACTCTGTGTTGTTATACTATCATACTTTGTATGAAATTTATTGCTAAGTAAAGATATAACATAAAAGTTTTATTGCAATATAATGTACAGAACTTCTTACAATAAAACTCTAATGTTATATCTTTACCTGGCAATAAATTTCATGTAAAGTATGATAGTATAACAACACAGAGTGGGAAAGACTTGTTCAAAGACGTGTATAGATTTTAACTGAAGTATTTCAAACAACATGAGGTATCAATAACAAAATTTTATTAGTATGTAGTTTATTTGCAATTATGCCCGCCATAAGATGGTCTATACTTTCAATCCCTTATTATTTGAACCTTGTCTATAAAGAAGCTACTGATGGTTTTCACTAGCTCTGTTAAAATTGCAAATACGCTTTTATTTTTCTACTTACAATTGGCTGAATATTTCATTTATCAGCATACAACATTTTAGGTCGGATATAATTGCAAATTAACTACATAATAATGAAACATTGTTATTGATGCCTCATATTGTTTGAAATAATTGAATAAAAGTCGATGTGATAGTAAAAAATCTGATACAGAGTTCTTCTAATAGACTGGTTATAAAAAGCTAGCCAATAATTCTCTTTCTTATTAGAATATACAGCTCAAACAATGACCATTCATTAGCATTATCTGTATACTAAAATTGATAAAAAAAATTACATTCTTCTAATAAATGATGGAAGCCATATGCGCTAATAGATCTCGAAGTATCAAACTGATTGGTCATAACCACATGCTTGGATATGTTTCCCTGCTCTGTGTTCTTGTTTATCTTCTCTTTGATCCATCCATTTATACCTTTACTTGTTTAGTGTTTTCATAATAAAACCGAACGCATTTTCATTCATATTTACAAGTAAAGTACAAGGATTGAGTCTTTTCTTCCTTCTTTACGAAAAGCAGAAGCACAGAATGCATATGATTCATACGAAAAAAAAATAATAAAATTACTATTTAATTCAAAATCAAATAAAAAATTTCGGAATAGTAAAATTTCAATGGGCAAAAGCTCACTCACAAAAATTATGATGGGCAATTGTCTATTTGCCTCCCCCTTGGACACGCAACTGATATTCGAGATATTCAACATGGTCATTACACAGTAGAATACTTTTAAACTCGATCTCCATGGGTACACTCAAATATGTTCCCTTGTCAGATACAAAATGCCATCGTATGAGTGCTCATATGCAGTACACAAATACTCAAATTGGTATGGTGACCATTCAGCGAAAGCAAAAATAGCGAAACTTTTCAGCGAAAAGAAAGGAGCGAAAAGAAAGGAGCGAAAAAAAAATCAGCGAAAATTTTTTTCGCGAGAAAACTGTTTAGCGAAAATTATTATAGCGAAATGTAAATGTCGCGAAAGTCAAATTCAGCGAAACATATCATTAGCGAAAGTAATCTTCAGCGAAAAAATTTGATAGCGAAAATACTTTTACGCGAATTGCGAAAAGCAAGATAGCAAAACATAAAATGGCGAAAATTTTGACTTCGAACTAAGTAAAGATTACGTTGAACTTTATTTAAGCAGCAAATTTCAGATATATAAATATAAAATGATATGAAATTAAACGTAGAAAAATTAAATTAAAGAGAAACATTTAGGTAGATTTTTTTCCACTTTGAGCAACGAGTGCAGCTAATCCATCACCAGATTTGCCACGGTCGATGAGGGATGAGAATAAGGGTGTGGGTAAGGTGAGGATGAGAATGAGGGTAAGGGTGAGAGTGAGGATGAGGGTGTCGTTTATATCTATTTATTTCTTTTATTCTGTACGGTATTTGGCTATCGTTTCTTTCCGTTTTTTTCGATTATCATTATATCGAGGTTTTTCCGAAGGAGAGATATTGACTTATAGGAATATTCCTCTCATGAGGAATCTTTGATATAAATAGCTGATATGTTTTTGTTGAGTGCGGGTGAAGTTTTCTTAGGAATAAACTGATAGTATATGCATAAGTGAAAATACGGGTAATAACAATATGATTTAACCGTAGGTGAAGACCATAACACTGGTGAATGAGTATTATGTGTATAAGAATATTTACCAAGAAAAAAAAGAATAGAATAGAATAACAGATCAGTACCTTAAAATAATACCCAAATAGGAAAATAATAAAATATAGTCATGAATCGTTTGATTTAACGGACGAGAGTTACGATTTGTACACAGGCACTACTCTGAATCACTGTTACTGATAAATAGTCGAAATTCACTCGAAAAAAATTCGCTGAAACAACTTTCGCGATATTGGTTTTCGCTAATTTATTTTTCGCTAATCTGTTTTTTCGCTACTTTATCTTTCGCGAATTTGCTTCTCGCTTATATGCATTTTCGCTGAAATATGGTTTCGCTATTTTGTTTTTCGCTGATATTTTTTCGCTAAAAAGACGTTCGCTCACTGGTTTTTCGCTCAAAGGACACCATATCCTCTAATTCCAGCAGGAGTACGACCGATGAGTACTCAAAAGGCCCAAGTACTCATGAGTTCTCGCGGCATTTCTAGCCTGAGTACTCTACGAAGATACTCGTCTATGAGTATCTTAGGTAGGGTGAACCTGATACATACCTAGCTCTGAAATATTCATAAAAATATCAACAATTATGAAGCGATTGCACACAAAACCTTCTAAAAATAATGCTCCACTCGGTCGAGCACAATTCAGTACACATGCATTATAGAGGCACATGATACTACTCAAATTCGTTTCCCTTCCTCATATTCATCTTCCTCTCTATATATAGACGTTTACTACACTGAACGTTAAATGGTATCGTATCGGAGATAACGGTACACAACATCTTGCTGAAGCCTTACGGCATAACATCGTGCGTCTCATGCCATTTGCATCTCTCTCATATTCAAATTCTCTTATACATATAGGCAATCACCACATTGGACCTTGGTAGCAATCGACAAGGCGCTGATGATGCTTTACCGCGTAACTTTGTGAGTCTAGTCCTATTTGCATTTCTCTCATATTCACTTATCATCTACATATAGACAGACACCATGTTGAACCTTGACCGGGATGAAATCAGACCTGCTGATGCACAACATTTCGGTGATGTTTTACGACATAACACCGTGAGTCTCACACTATTTACGTCTCTCTCACATTTATCTTTTCCTATATATATATAGACACTCACCACATTGAACCTTCGGTGTAATCCAATCCGAATTGACGGTGCACGACATCTTGCTGATGCTTTACGACATAACACCGTAAGTCTCACACTATATTTGCATCTCTCTGATATTTATTTTTTCCTCTGCATATAGGCACTCACCAGAATGAACCTTCAGTGTAATGAAATTGGACCTGTTGGTGCACAACATTTTGGTGATGCTTTACGGCATAACACCGTAAATCTCAACCTATTTGTATTGCTCTCATATTCATCTTCCCTCTACATATAGACACTCACCACATTGAACCTTCAGTGGAATCGATTGGGAGGTGACGGTATAGGGCATCTTGCTGCTGCTCTACGGCAGAACACCGTAAGTATCATTTTATTTGCATCTCTCTCATATTCATCTTCCTTCTACATAAAGACACTCATCACATTGGACCTTCAAGGCAATCATTTCGGATCTATTGGTGCCAGACATCTTGCTGATGCCTTACGGTATAACACTGTGAGTTGCATCCTATTTGTATCTCTCTCACATTCATCTTTCTCTCTATATTTAGACAATCACTACATTGGAGCTTAACACCAATGAAATCGGAGATGCTGGTGCACAACATCTTGCTGATGCTTTACAGCATAACACGGTGAGTGTCATCCTATTTGCATCTCTCATATTCGTTTACCCCCAGTACATATAGACTCTCACCACATTAGACCTGGCATCCAATCACATTGAAACTGCTGGTGCACAACATTTTGGTGATGCTTTACGGCATAACACTGTGAGGCTAATGGCATTTGCATCTCTCATATTCATCTCCTCTCTATATATAGACACTCACCACATTGGACTTTGGCTGCAATGATATCAGAGATGGCGGTTCACAGCATCTTGCTGATGCTTTACAGCATAACACCGTGAGTCTCAAACTGTTTCCATCTCTCTAATATTTTTCTTTCCCTCTATATATAGACACTCACCACATTGAACCTTCAGTGTAATGGAATCCGAGCTGCTGGTGCACAATATTTTGCTGATGCTTTATGGCATAACACCGTGAGTCTAATGCCCTTTGCATCTCTCATATTCGTCTTCCCTCTACTTATAGACACTAACAACATTGGATCTTGACACCAATGAAATCGGAGCTGCTGGTGCACAAGATTTTGGTGATGCTTTACGACATAACACCGTGAGTCTCACACTATATACAGCTGTCTCACGTTGATGTTTTCCTCTTCATATAGACACTCACCACATTGAAGATTAATTGGAATCGAATCAGAGATGACGATGTGCGACATGTTGCTGCTGCTTTACGGCAAAACACCGTGAGTTTCATCCGATTTGCATCTTTCTCATATTCATCTCCTCTCTACATATAGACACTCACTACATTAGACCTTCAGAGCAACAAAGTCGGAGCTGCTGGTGCCGAACATCTTGCTGATGCCTTAAGGCATAACACTGTGAGACTCATCCTATTTGCATCTCTCCAACATACGTCTTCCCCTCTGCATATAGACACTCACTACATTGAATCTTCAGTATAATAAAATCCGAAATGACGGTACACGACATCTTGCTGATGCTTTACAGCATAACATGGTGAGCCTCATCCCATTTGCATCTCTCTAATATTTACCTTTCCCTTTACATATAGAAACTTACCACATTGACCGTTGGCTGTAATGAAATTGAAGATTGCGGCGCACTACAAGTTGCTGATACTTTGCGGCATAATAACGTCACTCTCATCCTATTTGCATCTCTCTCATATTCATCTTCCTTCTACATATAGACACTCACCACACTAGACCTTCACAGAAATAAAATCGGAGATACTGGTGCGCAACATTTTGCTGATGCTTTACGGGAGAACACTGTGAGTCTCATCCCATTTGCATCTTTCTCATATTCATCTTCCCTCTACATATAGACACTTACCATATTGAAGCTTCACAGCAATGAAATTGGAGATGCTGGTGCACAACATTTTGCTGATGCTTTACGCCATAACACCGTGAGTCTCATTCTATTTACATCTCTCTCACATTTATGTTCTCCTATATATAGACACTCACCACATTGAACCTTCAGAACAATAAAATCGGAGATGCTGGTGCGCAACACTTTGCTGATGCTTTACGCCATAACACCGTGAGTCTCTTTCTATTTGCATTTCTTTCACGTTCATCCGCTCTTTTATACATAGACACTGAAAGAGTTGGATCTAAGGTGGTATTGCGTTTCTTGGGCTGTTGGAAAAGCATTGGAGCAGCAGGATTGCAGAATAAGATGTTAATATTTGAAGTAGTTTCCTTGTTTATTAATAAATAGGTGTACACGGTTTTTTTAGCCTGTTCATATAAAAGCACGTGAGTCACCGGCAAGATATCTGAACAGAGTGCCACTATATATGACACCTTACACACATCTGGAGACGCAATAGGTCATTCGTACTAATAATTCTCTTCTGTTACAACCATGTTTGAATCTCTGAGTGTAGAATATTGAGTGTACCAAATATAGGGGGAAACAGATTTTTAATTAGTTACTATTTACAAGTAACGAAGTAAACAAGTAGTTACGTAGTTACTAGTAAAGTAAAGGTAAAGTCCCACCCCTAGTATATAGAAAAACTATCAATATATTCGACTGTGCTGTTTATATTAGTGATATTGCACCTAGTGTTCGCGGAAGACCAACAAAGAGACACCAAGGAAGAAGTGCCTTACAAACATCAACTTCTATTTCGTCTTGGTTCTTGGTATTTTCATCGATTATACTTATCTGGTGCTCATCGCAATTCAATATGATTGTCCATACATGACCGATTATATCACCTTGATTTCACATATTTGCCGAAGGATGTCTATCAAGATAACAACCGAAGCTCTCCGAACCGTACGTGGAATCTATAAGAGTATAGGAACCAGCCATAAACTTCTTTGGTACGGGTGGAATATTTCGTGATCGAATTCCCAAACAAGGATACCCTCTATATATTCTTGTACGAATACGATGAATACCAGACGAATATAAATGAATGCCAAGAGCAGCTGCATGTACTAGGGGTATCCAAAAGTAGTGAAATAGGATCTTTTTTTTGGTAAAAGCCCTTTTCGTTTTTTCCTATGTCATCTTCTTATAGTTGTTCTTTGGAAACTGTAGAACTTTTCAAGCTGCATCTTGTAGTGTATTTTGTTTTTCTAAGAAACCTATCAACTAATAAGATGCTATTTCCGCAACGTCGAAATTTTGTCGCTCAGAGTTTTCCTCATCTTGAAAAGAAAAAAGTGCAACTACAAAACAAGCAGGTTTCTATAAATTGAAGAGCTTTTCATGCTGCATCTTGTGCTTGTATATTTTGATTTTTTAATACAACGTATTAAACGATGATAGAATGAAATACAAAATGCTTCACGCGTTATGATCTAAAATAACCAGGTAGGTGTCAACAAAAATAGTGTTGATCAAAATTTGATTACTATGATATTAGATGAATAGTCATTAAATAGCATAGAGAAATCGAGCAAAGGACACTCTATCTTTTTTTATAAAAAAAGAAAATTTGTTCGAGCTTTCTGTAAGCAAAAAAGGTATCACTCTCACTACTTTTGGATACCCCCTAAGTAGAAAACTAAGACAAAAAAGGTAATAGAGAAATTAACGCAAAAGAAAACGTTTAATTTGAATGTTCTATAATCCAAATATTAGAAGTGTTGATGTTGATAAACTTAAGTTACATCAACATACATATCGCCACCACCACCACCTGTATAGGTCAGCCAGAAAGAGATGTTGTAAACATGACCAATCGTGGCCGAAAACCATTGACCCCAAAACACGACATTACCTCCACCACCACAATTGAGTGATATACAGCTTCCACTTTGACAACTACTGTTGACAGCAAGAGCGGCAACAGCTTGGTTGCCTGTACAAGCGCTTCCGCACCATTCATTCCATCCACTAAAAACTCCTGTTGAGTTATCAAAATTCGGATTATCAAGTAACTGAACAAATGGTGACGCTGTATCGACAACAGACGTAGTATCCACCCGATAGTAATCATTACCTCCACCGTGAACCCCAAATATGAGCAAAGGATTTGACTGATTTGCTGTGTAGCTGCGTGAAAAATAGGTCCATGAATTCATAGTGTTATGGTCATGAAGTAGAGTTCCCCGACCGGAAGTCGAACATGTTGGAGCTAGAAACAGACTTTCAAATAATATTCATATGTAACCAAAAATCCTTACCTGATGTAGTCGTGGTTGTCGATACGGTAGTTACTGTTGTTGTTGCTGAAAATAAGTAAATGATGAAGTTCATAAGAACTAATACAAACCTTTTGAAAGAGTTTATTACAATCAACTATCTTTCAATAAGTAGAAAAGACCAAACTAAGGTAACATATAAGACAACAGGTGCGTTAGGATAGACTATGATCATTCCAGAAAATGACTGATTTCTTAAAAAAAAGAGCTTTCTATCAATCCTTTTATTGTGTAATCTTTTGTTTATGATGTCTGTCATTTGTCAATACTTCTGACGATCATCTTTCCACTAATTTAGTTAGATCAGATATTTGTGCGTTACATGTAAGAAATATTTAACAAGCAGTCGTACTATTGTGCATTGTTGAACGATTCCAATGAAATTGCACATGTTTAATCTATCAATGTAGACGAATTATAGATTTTCCAGAGTCTCGATTATTAATGTTTGCGAAATCAGTTTTACAATGCGGAATATATTCAGATACAATGTACAGTTTTCTCCTTTTCTTTCTAATGTTGTTAGAAAAAATCAAAAATAAAGTCAACTTTCTGGAAAATTGTTGCAACGATAATTACCATAGAATCACTGTTTGATTCATATATATATATGTATGTATAAGTTAGCTGAAAATGTATGTGCATTTAAGATTTTGTTTTAGTAAGTGTACTGAGTAAATAAATTATATATTTGTATGAACGAATACATATAATATTTATGAATTAAAATTATCTTATATCGTAAGTAAAAGAAAACTAATTATAGGATAAAAATGTAAAAAAAAAATGAATTAAAAGTTCTAAAACATGTCCGAACTGTTAAATAAAATGCGAATTTCTAGAAAAAGTCCATATGGATTCACTTTTGATTTTCTACCTAGAATAATCCATTCTGTTATTTCAATTTTGTTAAACAAGAAATTTTCAATAAAGTCGAAAGTCATCGATGAACTCATATGAACTTTTTAAAAATATCTTCTATCATATTCTATAATTTATTTTCTAATTTACAGTGTTGTTTAAATACTAATGATATCTCTTTTTAATTCTCATCTCAAATAGCAATTTTTGAAACTCAATGCTTCATACTTGTAGTGCTTGTTGTTGAAGTTGTTTTCGACGTTGTGCTTGTAGTTGAGGTAGTGCCTGTCAAAAAAAAAATGTGCACTTAAAAAGAATTTTGAGCAAAATAATCGATTATCAAAAGATTCTAATCTTTATACCTAGCTAACATTTCAAAGATGTCTTCAAATTATTTTTTTTACTCACTTGTACTCGATGTCGAACTTGTACTACTCGTGCTGCTTGTTGATGAAGTTGAACCTAGATTAATATATTTCTTAAATCTAAACATTTTTCGAAAATTTCTAGATCACTTGAAGTTGTTGATGATGTTGTAGATGTTGTTGATGTCGTACCTATAGAGAAATAAGTTGACTCATTCTCTACTTCAGAGATAAGTATCCGTGTCTATCCTTTGAATAGCTTTGATTATTTAGTATTATGAGCTTGGTATTTCACTATTTGAAAGAGTTATATACAAGACATCGATCTGTATAACATTCATTAAGATTAAAAATATTTTTTATGGCTGTTTTTATAGCGAAATAATGTTTTTTTCGTTTTCTACTTTCATGAAAAATAAAAATGATCGTAAACTCTGTTTGAACCTAATGCATATATTATGTAGACGTTCTTCAATGATGAGATAGTATTAATTAATCAAAGATCAGTGCAGTTAACCCTTTCACCGCGATGTGGCCCACCGGTGGGCCACGCTATACTTTAAGAAGAAACTGTATAGAAAAGCACTTTCTTTTACTTTTTTCCTTTGGTGGGACGTTAAATATAGCCTGTCATCTGCACTGCATTTGATATTATTTTAGTTCTTTATTCCATAACATGATGCTTTTGGTTAAAACATTCAAGACAAAAAAATTTATCACAGTTAGGACAGAAGGTTTTTATTTTCTTTGCTACTGCATAGCTCACTTCCCTTGATTGTTCTTCTCTGTTTTTTTCGTAGCAGCTCGCACAGCGTCTGCGGACATCATGGGCAAATCCCTCCATTTCTTCAAGCTTGTGATCCGCCAATTTGCGTTTCGTTTGGCTTGTTGAACGTTCTCTCGGACCAGGTTTTAGATTCTCGTATGGCACACCCAGAAGTAAAGACCGCACGAGACTTTCACGAAACTGTAGCATCGTCATACGACTTGTATCTTAATTTTCTTTGTAAATCAAATAAGCATTTACTATTGACATTCCAAATATTATCTCAAATGCCACCTTTTGAAACGACTTTTTGGGCAGTCTGAATGATGTATAGTGTGTTGGTAAATGATCAGATAAATCTGTACTTTGTTTTCCTCTATCGACTCACACTCTCACCCTTCATGCAAATGCAAAGGAAGAGTGAAAGATAATACTAAGAAAAGATTGTAAAAGAAAATATCAAAATTTGGCTTCTTCATTATGTTGTTACTGTAGACAGACTCGACTAACTATCGAGTTCGATGTGCTTGAAGACGCATCATGCGATGATACCAACAGCAGAAAGGAAAACAAATATCTGCACATACTCAAAATATCAACGAGCGCATCCATCGAGCGTGCGAATACATGAAAATCAATATATCGAAGCTATTTTTCTCGAAAAACCGAATCGCGGTGAAAGGGTTAATTAACTTCAACATGAACAATAGAAAGTATTTCCTAAAACTAACTTCAACTTGAAGAATTTGAATTTGAGATTTTAAACTTATTTATACATAATATTATGTCAATTTTATTCTTTCATTGTCTAAATTAATTTTTCATAAAATTAAGAAAGTTCGGATTCTGTTAATATATACAATTGTCAATAATAACATAGTTTTTATAAAACAATTCATTAGAACACAATTTGGAATAAAATAATTGAATTCGAAAATTTCCCATCTCAAGAGCTAACTAATCCTTTCTATATATCATCGAAATATGTTATTACTCACTGCTCGTGCTGCTTGTTGACGTAGTTGAGGCTATATAAATACATATTTCAATTAAAATATATGTTTTCAAAGTTTTCATTTTACTTGTTGCTGTTGTACTTGTGCTTGTTGTTTGTGTCGTTGTAGTTTCGCCTGCAATAATCAATTTTTTTATAACACTGAAAAGAAACATTTTCTAGAAGGCATGATTCTGTAATGTCCACTGATTGATTATCTCAATGAGTTATATATAGAAATTATTGAAAAAAGTGAAGTTTAAAAATAAAAACGAAATTATGTTTTATACAGTAGTTTTGATCATTGTTAAGATAATTTGACTTACTGGTTGTTGTTGTTGATGTACTAGTCGTAGTCGATGTTGTCGTGCGTGCTATTAATTGAAATATTATGAAATAAAGACAAATAAGTATGCAAAAGAGAAGATAAAACATTTACGTAGTGTAAAGGCAAGTACAAGGCCAATCAATGCACCTAATAAAAGAGCACCAATCATGACCGAACAAAATAAACACCAGACTCGACCATGTAAATATTTCCTAGATTAAATGGTTATAATGAAAATGAATAAAATATACTTAATCGATTGACGAGATAATACACTAGTAACTATTACTTATCTCTCGTTTGTTTGCCAAAAATAAGTAATTCCAATTCTACACTAGCGGAAGTATTTGGCATTGCCCGGGAAAATTTTGATTCTGCGAGTATTTTGCCCATCTCTATTTGAATCATTTCTGCATTGGTTTAGAGATTAAAAAGTTTCTTAACAAAACGTGTTTCTCGTCTTAAAATATCTTTGTTGAAAACTTGGCCAAAGAATATTACTGACCATGAAAATATGCTCAAATTCGATTGTTCAGCTCATAGACCAATCAAATATAAGCATACTTCCATACTCTAGAATGTCTTTGATCCAATGACGAAAATTGTAGGTCTTTATCAGCTTTTGTTCTCAAGTTATTGAGAAAATAGGGAGCGAATTTAAAAACTGAAGAATGGTACTGCAATAATCAGATTAAATTCTTCAAAAATTTTGAAAAATTAGGCAGATCTCCCATCTTTCTCCTCGGATGCGCTGATCCTATCTTGACCTCTTCCAAGACGTAAGGATATGCCATACCAAGCTTGGCCGCACTAATTTTGCCAGGGATAAAACGCATAACGAACAGATGGACAAACATTCTTCTTTATATATTAGATTAAATGTATAGAACCATCTTCAACAAGTTTTACATTGACAAGATCATACAGAACATTGCCATAAATTATATCTTACTGTTGAATAAAAAGTACTCATAAAATAGAAATGTAAGTGTTAGAAGATTTGATTTTCTACGATGCCCTTAGTTCTATATATATTCAATTTGGTAAGTGAACGTACTTGAAAGAGGTTTTTTTAATGTTTGATTGTTTGACAGCCCTATTCAATGAATCTTCGATTCCCAATGATACTTTACTCTGTTTATGGTTGATCAAAGAGCTTGTTCTCTAAAAAATACAATATAAAATAAGATCAAGTAATCTTCTTTCGTCAGGCGCATCAACCAACCGTTGTGAAAGGAGAAATATTACTGTTATTGCTATAAACTGATGAAACTTGACTTGGACGTACGCGTGTAACACGAGGTCTATAGGGAGCTG
Source organism: Macrotrachela quadricornifera (assembly GCA_022393335.1). Classification (NCBI taxonomy): domain Eukaryota; kingdom Metazoa; phylum Rotifera; class Eurotatoria; order Philodinida; family Philodinidae; genus Macrotrachela; species Macrotrachela quadricornifera. Next base: position 1,794,514 of record JAJEKB010021442.1, on the reverse strand, counting down.
AAGAGATACGCGACAACTGCATTCTTGTTTCTTATTAATTCATTCGAATGAATAAAAAAAATAGATTTTATTCTTTTATTGCGCGTAATTCTTCTCTAACGATGAAATAAGCAAAGGTAGCATTCAGTTGATAGAATCAAATTTTTTCTTTTATTTTAATCAAAATAAAATATTAAGTCAAAAAATTGTCAGGATTCAGTGTGTGCAGGATTCGATATTCATTTTATTGAAATGGTTTCATCCGAATTATTTGCATTTTTATATAGAGGTGATACTTTATTTGTACTTTACTAAAATATATATATTATTTATTACAGGAGGTTCAGTTTATTTTGTAACAATTTCCATAGACTTTTTCTTCTGTATGAACTCATTAAGATCTCATAAGTTTTATATTTGTGTATATCATTAGGACTGTAGATGTTGCTGTAATAATCAGTTTTTGTATAAATGAATGTCGTATGAGAAAAATGCCGCATAGTTTTGAAAGGGTCATTGCACAATTTTTGCGAAATAGTACATTTGCTGGTACAACTAGAAATGAACTTTTTCGATTAATTCTTCCCACTATCCTTGTATGATCTCAAACATATACCTAAGATACATCCATTGCTAGTCTATCTATAGTCAAAGTTTTAATAATAAAGAATCATGCTTACAAAATTATCAGTAAACTGGAGTTTTTCCCTATAATATTCGAAATAGTAGCTGTCCTAAGCAAACAAACAACTGTTCTAAATGCAGAATTAAGTTTCGATTTCAATGGCTCATTCGAATTCTCAATAAAAAAATCATACAGACCCTCACAAAAAAAAACTACTTTTCATGATCCAAAAATAATGACAAAATGCATATTTCATCAAAATATTCAGAACATTATCTGTCCTGGCACAGAAAATAAGTGTCTTGAATAGAGACTCAAATTCACCATCGATTGATACTCTTTTAGTATTCACTAAAAATCATAATGCTTGTTGAAGATATTGATTTCTGATCTCTGCAGAACTTGTCTTATAGAAGTTTTTGATTTTTTTAAGATCGTTGTGAATTTTTAGGAAATATTTAAAGACTATCAATCGATGAAGAATTTAAGTCTCTATCCAAGACACTTATTTTCTATGTCAGAACAGATAATGTTCTGAATATTTTGATGAAATACACATTTTGTCATTATTTTTGGATCATAAAAAGTAGTTTTTTTTTGTGAGGGTCTATGATTTTTTATCGAGAATTGGAAGCAGCCATTCGAATCGAAATTCAATTCTGCATTCAGGACAGTTACTGTTTCGAATATTATAGGGAAAAATTCCAATCTGCTAAGAACTTTATAGGCATGAATTGTTCTTGATATTTTTATTTAGTTTTTGCTTTTTTTTAATCTTCTTTCATCATCAAAACGTAGAGCTTTAGTAAACTGTAAGAGTTTAGTATTAACGATTTTGTTTTGATTTACTTACAATTTATTTATATCGATTCTATTGTATTTTATATTATTTTGAGTATATCAGCTGGTTATATTTCATTTCATTAATATAAAAGCGAAAATTTTTTTTTTTGAGATTGATGATAATTCTTCATTGTTCGTAGAATTTGGTGTTGATGAATAGAAGTTGATGGCTATAATATGTCCTGTGTATGATTTCAATGATTTATTTCTGTGAAAAACTAATTATTTGTGTTTTGATTTTTTTAGCTTATTATTTGGTATAGTGTTAATATTAAATTTTATTTGTTGGTTAAATGATAGTTCAGCAGCCATTCTATTGAGTACATTTATAGTATTGCTTGTTCTTTGGTTATGCATATCAATACTATTAGTATTTATTTTGGTTTCAAGCATCCAGTAACAAAACAGATGAAATATTTGTTAAAACTTCTATATTTTTCCTGGAATTCAAGATTTCAGAGAACCCTGTTCAAACTAATACAATTCCATGTGAACTTCCAAAACAAACATATTATACCGCATCGTTAACAGGTAAAAAACAATACTTGTCTTAATATTCGAAATAAATGTCTTTCTCTTGATTAAGATATTTGAGTAAGTACTTTTTATCATTTGGTTGTATTTTTCCTGAAGTTTTCTTCATTTTCAACAGTATTTGGTAAATAATGTCGTTGTTGATATTGATTTGACTGATGTTAATAAATATAGGAGTCATCTATATTACAATGATTTTCAATATTTAATTGTTACGTTCATTATTTTTACGATATTACGTTCAGAAATAGCAATTCTTCTTTATTATTCTCATTTATATGCTGAAGTGAGATTCAATTTGTAAATGAAAATAAAAATAATGTTTATATTTTTCATAGAATTATAATTGGTGGTGGAGATCATTTTTAACATCAGGTTCTACAGTTGTTTATTTATTTTTATATTCTGTTTATTATTTTGCAACAAATTTAGAAATATTTGATGAAATATCAACATTTCTTTATTTTATTTTTAGTTACTGGTAAATTAGATAAAATATTCGATAGATTATATAAAAGTCAATTGTATATTTTTCTTAAGGTACAATTGAATTTCTTGCTTGTTTTTGATTTATTCTATTGTTAATATGCATTGTAAAGAACAAGTATCCATTACTTGTCTTCTTTCACAAATCTTCAATAATCTACAAGCATTAACAAATTTCTTTTGATAAAAATTTGTTTTCATCTATACACTTTTGTATAGTGAACATTATGTAACTTTTCATTGTTTTTTAACTTATTTATCTATCGAATGAGATGATAACTATGTAAAACTACTATTGAGTATACATATAAATACAATAATTTGAAACTGAGAAAGGATTAAAAAGGTTATAATTAAACATGAAATATTATTATCATATGAGAAAAAAACTCCACAATGTTTGAAAGAGAAAACTAAATTGATAATATTTAAATGAATTACATAATTCTTCATTTTTTGCCATTCCAATAACTCATATTACTCGCATAATTTTATTCTTTCATTGTCAATCTATGTATTGAAAAATCATCGGATTAGACTAGAATTTGCCTATGAAAAGTATTTTATCGTATTTGTCTATTTGTGAACATGTGAAAATAGCTATATTTAAAAAGAAAATCACATTTGAAATATATTATCTTTGTAATAATGAATGTACGCTCGACAATGATATATGAAGCAATAGATTCTATGTTCTATGAAATATTAAGAAATTCGTTCATTTGATATATCGGAGCAAACATAAAACTCTTAACACCACTAAAAATGATAGTCTTAATATAATATTAAGAGAAAATAAAAAGTCTTTCAATGAGTTCTCATTATAGTTATAGATTTAGTAATTGTATGATATAAAACAATTAAATTGAAGACATTTGGCTTGATGTGGTTTATTATATAAACATATAAATCTCATCCTGAAAACAAATTACATGCTAGTTGAAATACTGTATTTAATACGATTTATGAAATAATATTTGAGAAAAGTTGTATGAAAAAGATCATGAATATATATTTATAGAAATGAAATAATTGGATCACACTGAAAATGAATACTGATCGACTCAACTTTTTTTTAATAAATGATCAAAAATTAGTATTGACAAAATTCAACAAAACATGAAATGGAATGGTACTGTTTATGTATAGAATGATAAACTTTTGATCAATAAAAATGTTCGCTAGAATTATTCAAAATTATAGAGATGAATGTTCATTTCTTTAAATAAAATAACACAAGAATTTATGACAATACTATTTAATCAATAAAATGAAATGTCAATCCAGGCATCATTATGTTCACACATTGTGTCAATAAAGAATTATGTGTACACATTCATACAAATAATATATCTTATCATAACATTGATGAGTTTGCTAAATTGAACACAATAAGTGATCTAATTAGAGTTCTAACTCTCATATAAATGTATTCACTGAGATCTTTTCTATGTCATATAGGAAACTTCATCTCGATATCTTTTTGCATTCGTGAGCTATTCAAAATTTAAGAAATGTAAAAAGCATCCTTTATTTAGAACGGTGGACCTGAAGGGATTAAATTCTGGTTGCATCGATATTTATGAATCATATTTTCGATTTACATTTTCATTTACTTTGCTTTTCCTAATATGAATTAACATGATGGAAAGAATAAAAAGAACAGAAGCAATTATTTTTTGTTATTATAGACTGAATGAAAATTTTATTAATTATAATAGCTATTGAAATTTCTTAGATAAATCTTCCAACTAAAATTCTTTATATTCATTTAAAAATTTTATGTTTACATAGGTAGAAAATTATTCTTTATTTCAGGATGAATATTATATAGAAATCTTCGATGATGATGATGATTATATTAATTATCTAGATCAAGAATCAACACAACAATTGGATACAATATCTTTCGATGGTATGTATCAAAATTTAGTATTTGTTTTTTTTTTCTCAAAGAATTTATAAGATTGTTCCCTCGACTGTAAGGAGGGTCATATGAAAAAAAATAGTTTGTGAGTTTGTGTCAGGGTCAAAGGTCAAAAAAACATGTTTTCAAGAAAATAGCGATTTTTTATAAAGTTTGACCAAAGGTAAGCGGGGTCGGAGAATCGATTGGCATGATTAGTTTTGTAGTTTTTTGCCCCAGGTTTCGAACCAATTAGAAATGTTGGTGACTAGATTTCATCAGACCGTGTTTTTTGACCCTAGGTTTCGGACCAATCAGAATTGTTGGGGTCTCGGCGTCACTAGATCATGTTTCCTCGACTGAAGGGAGGTCATATGTAAAAACTAAAATGCGTTCGTTTTCTGGTATTCGGGTCAAAGGAACATCATGTTTATATGTCCTCAGGTTTTTGATCAAGCAGATTTCTTTGCGACCGGGTTTTACCAGAGCATGTTCCATGGTGTGTAGCGAACACCATTGTTTATTGTGGTGATATCTGAATTGATCAATTGATGTTAGGAATGGATACGGTTTGATATTTTTCGTCAAAAACAGATGTTTTGTTACAAACTGAGGATTTCCTCATGGTGGGTGATGAACAGCATTGTGTGTTCTTTTTTTCCCTCATATCCCTTCGACTGAAGGGAGGGTGATATGAAAAAAACTAAAATGCGTTTGTCTGTGTGTGTGTCGCAGGTCAAAAGAACACAAAGGCTTCAAAGTACCATTATAAAGTTTGACCAAATGTTTACGGGGTCGCGGAATCGAATGGGAGTATTAGTTTTTCCATTTTTTCAAGTAATTTTTTTTGCTAAAAAAAGGCTTTTTTAAGAAAAAAAATTTTTTCTTAGAAAGTTTGATCAAAGGACATCAGGGTAGAGGAGTCAATTGGTGATGTCAGTGTCTTCAAATTTTTTTCAGACTAATTTTTTTTACACAAAGGAAAGGTTTTTTACAAAAAAATTTTTTTTACTTGTAAAATTTGACCAAAAACTGTCGGGGTCAAGAAATCGAATGGCATTATTAGTTTTTCAAGATTTCCAAATGATTTTTTTAGGTCATAAAAGGTTTTTGCTAAGAAATCAATAACTTTTAATAAAGTGTCACTAAAGGCCCTTGCGGTCAAGGAATGAAATGATATTATTATTTTATCAAAATTTTCAACGGATTTCGCTTACTGAAGGGCGGGTCACATAAAAAGTTATAATTTGTTTGCTTGCTTGATTGACGTCGGGTGTAAGGTCAAACGTTAAAGGACAGTACAATAACGAAAAATTATCTATCTACAGAATAATCACTGCGATCATTTTCAACACGGTACCATAGGTCAGCGATCGCTGCACCCTAATTTTGAACTGATCAGAATGTTTTAGGCTACAGAATCAGCCGATCATATTTTTTGGCCCTCGAACATTCGAGCAATTAGATCCTTTTGGGCTATGCAGTTCGCCAATCCCGTGTTTAGATCCGTGAACCTCGATCTAATCAGATTCTTCTAGAGTGGTAAATAAACGCATCGAGCTAGTCCGAGTTTATATAATTTTGTGAGCCGTAATTATATGTTGTGGAAATGGATATTACAGCTAAGCCTAGGTCTTTCGAGACGAAAGTATCAGGCGAACATATATTGTAGCTATCTATCTCCGAGCGAGTTAGGTTGTCGAAGTTTTAAACTCATATCGGCTGGGATGATTAACATAGGATTTCTGTAGACCACGTCATTTTAACTGACGAGCGAGCCTTTTTAGGTGGCAAAAAGCTTTTGGATTCAGACTACTTCTATCTTGTACACCCCAATGAGTAGTGAAATACCCTCAGTTGATTCATCCCCATATTACTTTGGGATGGAGTTATGACCATTTTACTGGTTTTTCCACCTATGGCACCCTGTTGACAGCACTTCTAAATGAGTGAATTTAGATCTGTAATTATGTCCATAAAGAGATCTTATAAATATTAGTATACCCTGAAACTTTCAGACAAAACGAATGTATCATTATTGAGATAATGAGTCTTTAAAAAACGACTGTTTTCCATGATAAATTTTATAATCGTGCGTGAATGAGTCGTTTTTTAAAAACTCATTATCTCGATAAGGATACATTTGTTTTGTCTGAAAGTTTCAGGGTATACTAATATTTATTGATAATGTTGTGCATGCTATTTGATAGATATTAGTTCTTTTCATATTCATTTTTAAATGATGTATAAAATAAACTTTTTGTTATTTAGTTGGTTATGAAAATGCTGGAATAAATCTTCTTACTTATAAAATAATTCGGATATTTTTCGGCTTTGCTACAGAGCAATAGAATTTAAATCATTCATGAATATATTTAAAGATATATTCATGAATAGTACAACTGAAAATGATATCAAGAGCACTTTCATTTCCCATCATTCGAGTTAAACACTCTAATTCATCTGTATGCTCTGTTATAAATTGCCAATATTAAAGCGATACAAAATAAATAAAAAGCACATGGTAACGCTGTTGCTACCATAAAATAAAGAGAAAAATTATATTTCTGAATATTTTTCTCAGTTGTAAGGGATACTTCTTTCAAATATGATTTTCTCGCATAATATTGTACTGAACGATTAATTTTGAGCCAACGATTGATTAAATTAGAATAAACGGTATTATTTATATTATTCTGATGCTCAACATAACTACCGCAATATATTTATTTCATAACATGGTTAATTCTAATACTACTCACACTTTTAAAGTTAGAGCCGAATTTATAGAGGAAAAAAATACCAATAAAATATCAAAATAGGATTATAAGGAGTTGTTTCAGGAAGACAAAAGTATCAACTTGAGGATATAAATTCAGTCGAGGACTAAGCGAGTCAGCCTCGACGAGCGTTATCTTGTAATACTAAAGAAGACAAAAAGGCGCATTAAGCTCTTGAGCGTAATGGAATTGCAGCGTTTATTGCGGATGAATATTTTCATAGTCATGGTGAGTTGAGAGTGCGAAATTCTAATAAGAGAAAGAGATTCAAAATATCGTACAACTTTTTTGAATGATACTTCGACAATCTCCATTAGCCATGCTAAGAATCTTGATATATATACATATGAGTGATTATGTGCCTGCTATGCAATTTAACCATAAAAAATGATCTTGTCTATTTTTCAGTTGCTGTTCGATCGAATTGGTAGAAACTGGTACTAATAAGGCGACCATTCCAAGTGCTGAAAAGCTTTTGAGCTCAAATTTTGTTTACAAGCGCGGCATATATATACTAGAAAAAGCGTTTCAATGATTTGGGTACAAGCTACTATTTGACTAAGATATCGTTACTTTAAAATCATAATTATAGCAAAACTCTATTTTTCCGATAAAATAAAAGCTTCGACTTTTGCTCTGAAACTTTGCCTACATCAAGATCTTTATTAACTCTCGTAGTACTGGTCTTTTTTGCGCACTAGATTGACGACACATGTTTTCATAAAATAATTATTTTTACATTTGGATCAGTCTATTGTTGAAATATGCTGTTTTTCATATTCAATTTGATCGGAAAAATATTAAAATGATATTCTGTATTTAGAACAAGTATACAAATTCTCTCATAATCACAGCTTAACATGAGAAATCAGCTGATGTAAAAAGAACATGCATGTTAATTTCGACTGTAAAATGATCCTAATGACGGATATTCGACTACCTGGCAATACCTCTTTTAGAAAACTGACATCGTAATAGTTAATACTGCTGATATACTTCCATTTTATAGTATTTCTAGACTAAAGAGAAGTTGATGAGTTTTCATCAGGTTCTTTAAAAGTATTATCATTAACGTAAAAGCAAATAGAAAGATTTCAAAAAAAAAAACCAATGAACTTCATTCATCCATCACTTTATAAATATTCAGTTTTTATTGTCAATATATGTATTTTTCCTCGTTATTTAAAATACAATTTTTGCCTTTCTAAAAAATGTCTGAACAACCATCCTTTCGATATTTTATTTCTCTATTATTCGCATTTTTTTCGATATTTTTTTTCTATCGATATTTTTTCTTTCAGTCTCAATGAAGCGTAGTACAGTCGTTTGCCATATCTATCGTGTTATATAATGAAATAAAGGAGAGAAAAAAACACGCGTTCGTTTTTTAGTTACACAGTTATGCTTGAATGCTTTGCTTTCTTCCTCTCATATTAACAAATACGGTTCGTAAGCATATCATACTATATCAAATACATTATATTATCATACTAAACTTTGAAAAAAAGGTATTTTACGAAATCTACATAGCTTTCCCCCTTGAATACACTGGAAGAATCTGTTCCGTTCCGCATAGAAAGGATTTCAAATGAAACTTTTCTGTAAATTTCTGATAAAAGGTTTTATAAAAAAAATTCAGTGCAATACTCTCTGTAAAATTAAATACAAGCCCGATTAGGTAGTTAACAGTGACTGTTATGGTTATCCCATCAGCAGCTAAATAACTTTAAACAGTCTAGGGTTCTTTATATTATTGCCTACAGTATCTTATTGAATGATGAATAAACGAATGAGATTGGAGTGCGACACCTGGAGAGGGTTTCTCGTAAGTAAAAAAAATCATTTTTGCTGAGTATTTTTTCCTCGACTGAAAAGAGGACCATACAAAAATACTAAAAAGAGTTTGTCTGTGTGTGTTTGTTTGTGTTAGGATCAAAGGCCGAAAAAACAAGTTCTTAGGAAAACCAATCAAACACTCACAACTTTAAGGATAACTCTACGTTTAATCTTTGATCAAAGGTTTTCGGACTCGAGGAATCGAATGGCACTATCAGTTTTTTGATTTTTTAAATAATTTTTTTGCTTAAAAAAGTCTTTTTAGAGACTAATGATTTTTTTTATTAAGTTTGACTAAAGTTTTTTTAGGTCGGGAAATTCGATAGTACCATTGATTTTTGAATTTTTTTACTAAAAAAATGTTATTTTTAAGAAAATAATGGTGTGCTATAAAGTTTGACTGAAGGTTCTCAGGGTCGAGGAATCAAATGGTATCATTAGTTTTCATACTGTTTGAAGAAATCTTTCTCTCTCTCGGTCGAAGTGAGGTTATATGAAAAATATGAATAGAAGTTCGTGTATATATTTGTTTATGCCAGATCATAGCGCGCAGGTTAAATAAACGCAAACTTACAAAACCGAATTTTACAAGATGGAAAATAACGCAATTAAAGTTTTTTGATGTCACGCTTTGAATCAAGCACATGTTTTTGGCTCCAGTTTTATTAGGATCAGATTTTTTTGAGCTCGCTCCTTCCAGTGATTAAGGATTTTCGGTGTTGCGCTTTTTCATAATAAAAGTGTTACAACTGAAAAATTCACTCAATCATAGAATTTCAATGTTAGACTCAAGACAATTGACATTTTATCGGACTGAAAATGCAATGAATCAGAAATTTGCTACTTTATACTCTCTTCCAATTATAGTTTTTCAGGCCAAAATTTCAACCAATAATGAGTTTTCAATGTCAAGCTCTTGATTAATCACATTAGTTTCAGAGTAGATGCTTAAGTATCCTGAAATTAAATAATGGGTTCTGTAAATAACCTTATACAACTAGAGTGCCTAGACTGATCGTTCAGGGAAATTGGAGAACCGCAAGTCTAAATGAGATAGATCATATAGTGAAAGCCACAAAGAATGAAGAAGTACGGAGGCACAGAAGAGTGATGAGTCGTGCGTGGTGCCCCGAAGGAACGTCGATAAGTGGCTAGCCGCTCACTTCTATTATTTAAATAATATTCCAATAACTATGTGTGTATACTTCCGATATCATCAATACTTTTGTTCACATATGAAACTAGTAGTTAGATACACAAAAATCAGTCGAATGTTAAGCGAGTTGTAGCGACGAGCGTTACTTGTATTTAAACTCTAAGTAAATAAGTTTGACTTTCCGTATAAAATATTGGAAATCAATAGGTAAATAAATAGTTTTTCCTATGTAAAGATTCATAAGTATCTAAGTAAAAAATTTAATTGTACAGTTATTGTATTAATAAAGCTTTTGCTGCTCTTCATAGTTGCTCTCTTTTTCATTTTTCGTTCAACGGCATATCCTTTGTTAATGAAGATGGTTGTGAAAATTTTAGTCTAATATCCATACCAACAATATTTTTGCTAATATCGTTTTAAGAGCGGCTGAAGCAGCAGTACAAACTGATTTTCTATTCGTATGGGTCAGAAAATAGAGATGTTTTCAAAAGGAAACTAACTAACAATCACAAAAATCAACATCCTAAACTATACATGTCTATGAATGCCCCACTTTTAGTTTTATATTGGCAAACTGGGATGAGTTAAGTGCAAGCCTCAATTATTTTTGTAGTTGAAGCGGTTCACCAGTATTTTATTCTTTTCCGAGGTTAACCTATTTGCATTAACCTAAAGCAATCAAAAGACTGATAAATATCGACGACAGTTTTTTCTGTTTGCGCATTTCAGCCTGGTACATGTGTATAGAGTTATTGAGCATAATTCTGCGCAAATTTGTAATGTAGTGAGTAAAGATCTGTTCCAGTTTAAACTGGAAAATTGTTACCAGTTAGCTGGGTAATTTAGTTATTGCAACTAGGATCTCTTTATTCCTATCTGCACCCTTAGTCCCATAGATCAACCAAAATGGGTTCTTGGTCATTTTAGTTTTAATGGCCAGTTTTGTCAGTGGCAATGTATGTGTCGAAATGAGTTCTTAATGTTAGTGAAAATCTTCATTTTACAAATACTCTCGTCTCAAAACTTACAACCATACCAGAAATTAAAATAAACTTTCAATGACAAATGTTTATAGCAAAATAAGGTGAGTTGATGTGGGAGCTTACTAGAAAATGGGAAACACGAAACAGTCGTAAAAAAAATAGAGGATAGAAAAAGAACTTAGTGTATTGAAGCATTTTTGAAGAAAAATGAATACATTTACGCATCATATTAAAACGAAAAAAATATAGGTCAAATAGACATATATCATAGTGATCTTTCATTATTGATAAAAGAATATGAAAAGAGAAAATATATACGCCATGTCATGAAAAATAGCAGAATATCTTCGATAGTCGTATTTAGTTGTCATTAGAAATTAATAATAATAATTTTAATCTAGCAATATTGTTTTCTTTCTCGTAGAGAAGAGTCTTACAAACATAAATTGTTCGCTTACTTGCTTGTTTGATCGCTTGTATGTCCGCACTTCACTGATTGGTAGAATAATGAGGTCGAAACAAAAAAATGATCCCTTTCAATAAAACTTGACCAAAGGTAATGGACGATGAGCAATCCAAATCTGGGATTAGTTTTTATTAGTTAAGTAATAATTAATAATGAACTAGTTAATTGTTAATTATTACACTTTTTCATAAGACTTGACCAGAGGTTAATTAGAGACGAGGACTTCGAATCTGAGTTTGGTTTTAGTTAATTAATTACTTATTTTTTTCATAAAATATGACCGAAGGGTAATTGAGGGTGGGAGTTCGAATCATAGATTCGTTTATATTACTTAATTATTAATCAACAATTATCTATTAATGATGATCGGTATGTCCGTAAGACTTGGCCAAAAAGTAATTCAGGGCGAGGAATCGAAAACTGCAATCAGTTTTTATTGATTAATTAGTAATTAAGTACTATTTGGTTGTTAACTATGAATATTTTATAAAAAAAAATGACCATAGATATTCGAGATTAAGGCCAAAATCTATCATTGATGATGAGATTTGAGTGACAAGAGTAGTGGATAATAAATCCTATTAATCTCATCATAGCGCTAGCAAAAATCAGCCCAGCTTTCTGCTCAGAATACTAAGCTCAAACTTGTAAATAGATGCACGTGACAAAATAACGTAGTGTGAATGCACTGATTTCGAATCGCGAAACCACGTAAAAACCAATTTGATAACAGTTTAGAAACAGAACTTCTACGAGAAAAAGCTAAGCGAGTCTGCAGACGGGCGTTACTTGTTTTATAACAATGATTTCAATTCATTAATTTAGTCAAAAAGTATGTCAATTAAATACTAATTATCTAACTTAGCAAATATTTTTTTTACTAAGAAAATCCAAATTAACTGACGAGGGAAGGGTCCCAACTGTTCAATCGCTTTTGGGCCGAGACTATGTGCGTTATGTAGACCCAAATGAGTTATGAATACTCTGAAAACAGGGATACCAGAAAAATTGATTTTCGAATTTCGACTTGAAACTTAGGATAGAGATAGACCTCAATGAGAATAGTTTACTACGAATATTTCAGATATTTTCGTCCTTCCTATCCTAAGATACAGTTATGAATAGCTAGTCTCTATAAACTGGCAGATTTGATGCTCTTATTTTAAGATAAAAGCAGATGAAAATATCTCAAAAACATTCACAATAAACTATTCTCATTGAGGTCTATCTCTATCCAAAGTTTAAGGTCGAAATTCAAAAATCAGTTTTTCTGGTACATCTGAGGGGGACCACGGCATTCATTTTTAAAGAACATTGTGAAGGTGCAATATCTCCATAGCAATAGGCTAGCGGTTCGAACTTTTTTCAGAGTATTCATAACTCATTTGGGTCTACATAACGCACATAGTCTCGGCTCAAAGCGATTGGACAGTTGGGACCCTTCCCTCGTCAGCTTTCAATAATATTACTTAGCATCAAATGATTTTACATAGTGTTCAAATTATTTACTGAGAAGATACAAATTTTACCTAGCGAAACCTAACTTATCATTCATTTCAATTCACTTAGCAGATAAAATGTACCCTCAACATATTTATTTTATAAGTAATCATTACATTTTCAATCTCAATCAATGTCTTTAATAGAATTGTATCTCATATGCTTTTCTTCTAGATGCCTGTCACTCCTAGTCTTGTGGATGAACGTTCAATTTTCTCTTATACTCCTTCTACTTTCAGTCCGTCAGCGGAGGAAATTGTCTCGAAAAATATTGACTTACAAACGATATGGAATATGTCTCCTGAATTTGGTGTTCCCACTGAAATACATTATACTTTACCAGACGGTATTAAAATCCAAAATCGTTCACACTCTAATCATGAATCAGATTATGGTCTATATGCAACAAAATTTTTCAAAAAACATGCTGTTGTACTCAAAGAAAAATTTTTTCCGATTCGTATCGAATCCGACAATTATAAATTGATTATTCATCCTGATGGTACAGAACATCGAATACATTCAGACACACTTCGTGCCCAAGCAGGTGATTATAAACTGATTATTAATCCTGATGGTACAGAATATCAAATGAATGAACAACAACATGTAGTTCGTCTAACTACCAACGTGGGATTTTTATTATCAGTTTCAACATTTATAAATCACAGTTGTGACCCCAGTGGTATTGCTACACCTGCCGAAAATAGTTACGAATATTTTGTAACTGCATCGAGAGATATTCAACCAAATGATGAGATAACATTGGACTATTGTTTAACGGAATATGACGACAAAGGTAGAACAAGTAGCAAAAAAAATCAGCCATATTCTTTGACTTCATTTATTGAAAGATAACAGAAGTTCGAATTTAAATTTAGTCAGAAAAGTGCAGTTTCATATTAACTCTGATTTGAAAAATCGATTGATCACCTCAGTTGTTAACTACTGAAATTGGTTGATTATTGCAATTTTCGAACCTAAAACAAATAGACTAATTGTCTTCTTGTAAACTAAGTATTTAACTGATAAAGCCGTTGGAAGTAAATCTGAATGTGTTTAAGTTGAAGAATTCGAGAACAGAAATAGCCATCGAATTTCAGTTTTCATTAACCAATAGAAAAGAACTTTGGGGGACATAAACCTATAGAAAAATCAAAATTATGTTTTTGCTTGAATTTGATATATTACATTAGTCTTACAAAGAATAGACTTATTGTGATGTGAAATCTCTAAAAATTGGACCCAAACTTTCAGGACATGTTAGTCAATTGCAATAGGATGTTGGTGAACATTTTTAGAGACGAATTTTTTAAAGGAATGATATTGTGAACAGAAGATTTTACCGTCAATAATGAGGCTCCAATCATATGCGATGAAATGACTAGGCTAGATGAGGCTTAAGTCTGATCTTAATTCGATTGCAATAGGCTAAATCTTACCCGCATTGGATCCGAGTGATCCTCTGTAAAGATGAACTTTTCTCAACTCTGATGTAGGATAATAATTTTTCAGTGATTTTGCTTGAAATATGTTAACGAAACAAAAAGATAATCAGATGATAGTAGAGCTTTACTACTTCAGTCATAACTTCTTATGAATATATTTTCTTTCTGTAGCGGACATTGGTTGAATGTGAATATACTTATGGCCACATTGATTTCTCTATTTTTTTTCATTGTTTCCATATCATCAACCAATTAACAATTCTAATATTGAAACCTTTAGCGCAAAATCTGCTTATCCTGTGTTAAACAAAAGTCTGCTTCGTAAACACATTCAAAGTTTTTACGAGTTATTTCTAGATGCGTCCATTTATGTTGATCTTTCGGTAAATCAAAAGATTCTGATAGTATTTTTTTTACAAATCATATTTTTACATTGATATATTGATCTGAACCATTATCGAATGCCATGTTTTTCGGAGCGACAATTTAGTACCTATTAAACTCGTACTATTTTTGTGTAATTAGGTAGATTTAGTCATTCACTGAGTATATAGAATGATATCATTTCAAAACTATATAGATTGGAAGCGAACGATTAAGCGCATAATACGAAGTCTTTTATTCAATACAATATAACATGACCTGAGATTTAAAGTTGTAATTTGCAGCATATCACTCAACTTCGATGCTTTTACATCTAAATGAAATCTAGTTCATTGAAATAACATCCTAAAAGTTTGAAGTCGATTCATTGTAATCTCACATTCCAATGAGTCTGTTACTTAGAAGATCAATGAAATATATCAACTTCAAAAGAAAATTTTATTTTGGTCTTTCTATAGATTTGTGTTTCCCTACTTTCTTTTTCGGGAGGAAAAAACCGCAGCTTGCTAACTATTTACTTACTTGAGTTATTCGATTTACACTCATTCGATATGATGGGAAAAGACAGAAAGAAAAAATGTCGAAAATAAAAATAATACAAATGTGGATGAATAGAAATGCTGAAAATGAGAAAATATTGAAGTGCAAATCCCTATTACTTTCATCTACAACCCTACATGCTTATATTCACCTCATATTCTTGTTTTCGACATGTTTTCTTTCTGCTTTTTTGCCCAGTTTTTCTATGATTATCTTATTTCTGCTTCAGGTGTTGCTTTATCTTTCAATTAGCGATTAAAGATCGAGCAATGTGTAGTTAGTTGAATGTTTGTAAGATATTGACGGAACCAGATTTTTTTACCGTTCCATCATTGATGCATAAGCAATAACGCCCAAATTATCGACAAAACTTTTGTTAATTTTTTTCCTATTGTATAATGAAAAAAATATGGTTTCTTGTACATCTCTTTTGTTATTCGAGAATTATTTTCATTAGTCGGTCAAATTCTCAAAAAGTTGATGCTGTTGAAAATTTCTTAGTGGAAGTTATGATAAGAAAAATTCAAGAAAAATATGAAAAAAACAAAAGGAATAGTCAAAATATTCATAGTTTCATTTCATAAAAATCACTGGTTACATTGAATCATGATCTTTTTCTGGAACAATGTTAAGATTTATTCTCAAGTAGTAAAGACTAAATAAATGTATTTTTTGTATATAATAGACTTTATTAAACAATGTTACTGTCAAATGCCATCCTGTCGTGGAAGTTATCATGGTTTTCGATATCTTAGTGACTATGAAAAAGAAAAATTGCTTCCATATGCATATGTATCTGTGCAAATGCGTCATTTAATGGAAAACAGTAAAATAAAACAACACCAACATGATGAATCGGAACAACATCAGTTCGAAAGCCATAACTGATTCTATTAATTGAAAAACATTGGCTAAATAAAACATTAAACAATTGCTAGTTAGCGATTTTCGATTAAGCGTCTTTTCTATATTGAAGAGTGACACTTTAAGATTACAATACTGCTCGTTTTGTTCATTGATTTTTCTTTCTTTTTTTCGATTTCTATCATTCGTTTTGATTCTCTCGCTCATGTGTTGGGCGATGCCGCGGGGGTATTTGTAAAATACGCGACGACCCACACTGACCCACACTGACCCCCAAATCAACAACTGATTTCACAGGTAGATAGAGCTCGCCGAGTTGATTCTATAGAGACCCACGATGACCCAAATTTTTGTCATATAAGGGAGATTTCTAGCAAACATTGAATTTTTTAATCTACACTGACCCACATTGACCCACAAATTTTGCCAGCAAGTAGGGCTAATCGAGTTGGGTATATCCTAAAAATTTTAGATTTTTATAATGTAGTATAAGAAAAATAGCATAGGACCTACTTTCATAAATCATAAGGCCTATAATTGAGAAAGTAGATCCTATGCTATTTTTCTTATACTACATTATAAAAATCTAAAATTTTTAGGATATACCTAACTCGATTAGCCCTACTTGCTGGCAAAATTTGTGGGTCAGTGTGGGTCAATGTGGGTCAGTGTAGATTAAAAAATTCAATGTTTGCTAGAAATCTCCCTTATATGACAAAAATTTGGGTCATCGTGGGTCTCTATAGAATCAACTCGGCGAGCTCTATCTACCTGTGAAATCAGTTGTTGTTTTGGGGGTCAGTGTGGGTTATCGCGTATTTTACAAATACCCTATCGATTCGAATTATAAACAACACAAGCTTTATTAAGAATTCGAGGTTGCTGTGATTTATATTTATCAGGCCATAAATATTGAACATTCTGCGGTAAAACAGTAATAGTTGGTGAATCGCTCATCGATAGACTATCCATAGCTTGAGTAAAATTTTTTAAAGTATCTTCAACATCAGGTTTAACAGAATCAGAATTAACAATAGATTCATCGTGTTGTGCGACAGTTTTGGATAATACGGCAGTACATGAACTCGTTTGATTCAAGTCGAGGCGTGGTGCGAAACGACTTGGGTCGTGAGAATGATCGATTAACTGTGACATCGTCAACTGTTCTTCATGATTTCTATTTGAAAACGATTCTCGTTGTGGTTTTATTTCGTGAATATACCATGATTCGGTACCTTCAGGCCAAAATGAGTCTGATTCCATTTTGATATTGAGTTCGATGGAGGACTGTCCTGGTTAAACGCACCAATTTTTGTCGTTCGAGTTTCAGTGATTGCTTAAGTTTGCCGTACGATGCTTCATTAATTGCTAAGCGATGTCGATCGAGAGAATACGATGAAGAAGGCGAGAACGATGGTGAAAAAAATGCAATAATTTCATTTTTAAATGTGAGCCAATCAGAAGTATTTGATTAAATATGTTTAAACCAACTAGCAGCATAACAAGTTAGAAAGTATGGAACACAAGCATATTTAAGTGATGCTTGTAATTGCTTTCGATCAAATATCTCTTCGATATATTGTAACCATTCGACTACATCATGATTCCGAGCACCATCAAATTTAATAGCCGGTCCAAACAGTTCTTCCGTAACCGAGAAAAATTACCGAATAAGATGAAACGCAAAGAAGTGAAGTTGAACGCTAAATGACGGATGTCTGACGAATAATTGTATATTAAGACGAGCGGGTCACGGCACCAATATTAGCGTTGTCTTCACTTCACGAGGAATCTTTACTCTGTTTATTCGAAGAATCGTAGCACTAAGAAAGAAAAGAAAGAATGTCTCTCAAAGATAACATAAACAGATGGAAGAGCATGTGAAGGCATGTGTGCATATCTGTAACAAACGGAATCATAGAATTTTTTTTACCTTAACTGTGCTGAGTGTTCGTGTAGAAATTTAAATTTAATAGAATTCTACGATTATTAATTGTGTTTAAGCGGTCCATGCTAGCCTATAGTAAATTAGTGGAATATCTGTAGTGATATGTATGTAGAAGCACGACTGACTTGTAAACAAAGATCATGAAATTACAATAAGATTCGAATCTACTTTATTTTGCGATTTCAATTTTATACATGGAACAGAATATTCCTATAGATGAAGATTTTCTTATCACTGGTTTCGACCTTGCTCAAAGGTCTCATTAGGTGGCTCTGCCCTGAATTGTATCCGTCGCATCTATGTTTCTGAGATACTATCAACATGTTTTGATATTCGTATCTTTTGAAATCGGAAAGCGTATTCACGTAAGAGCTGCCACGATCGGTTTTCGTCTATTTTTTTACTTAGAATCGTTGTTCGTGCTTATTAGCTAAATTTTATAGTATTCATAAAAAAATAAGTAGTCGAATATTGTATGCTTTGTTTACTACGAAAGACTAAATATAGAATGAGGATCATTAGACAAGAACAAAAATAATAAGTAAATTATCTATATTGGTCCTAAACCGGTCATCTATTTTTAGCCATCAATATGTCTTGTCTTTACCTATAGGAAGATCTTACTAATATTTGAAAACCACAAAATTTTCCGTAATCGTGTCGTTTTGTGCTTGATCAATATTTATCTCTATCATTGCTTATAAACAATTGCAAAAGAGAACGATAAAGATATAGTTTTTTTATTAAAAAAAATCAACGGCGATGAACACAATTTTTTTTCCTATTTCGATAGTCCTCTGAAATTGCTATATATTGACGACCGAGGGCTGGACTATTTCCCTCCTACAAAGAGAAATCGTTCCACTTTAAGGAGAAATGCTTAAACCTCAAAAAGTCAAGCAGAATTCCTTTTACGAAGTAATCCTTAAAACATTCTGTAAGCAGAAATTCTTGATCCATATCCCTAGTTATAAGGAGAAATGAAAAGAATGTAAACAGAAATGGATAATTTTTCCTTTCTTTTTTTCATCTTAAGGGGAGATTTAAGCAGAAATGGATGATTTCCAGCGGATATGGTGATTTTTTAAACAGACATCGGGGATCCGTGTTCCAACTTATAAGTAGAAATGGGAAGAAAAGAAAGAGATATAGTAGAGTTTGGTTGTTTTTGTAACGTAATAGGAGTTTTGAAGTAGAAATGGGATTGTGCTATTGGAAAGGGGTTTTATTTGCAGCTTGAATAGTTCCAGGAGGTCTCCACTTATAAAGTGGAGTTGAAATAAATTAGAGTAAAATTTAAAATTTCCTATTGTTTCGTTTCATATAGATGGAGTTTCAGATAGAAATGGATTTTAGTAACAAAATAGTAATATTTAAAGTAGAAGTTGTTTAGCAGGACCGCATTTATACTTAAAAATGGAAGTAAAATAGATTCAGGAAAAATCGAGAATTTTTTGGCTTTTAGTATTCAGCATAAGACGGCTTTTGTCTGTAAAAATGGGTTAAATATCAAGTGAAATTGTTTATAGAATTGCCCGTGAATAAATTGAAGTGGAAGATATCGAGAAAGAAGTTGAGATGTTTTTCGTAAAACAGGTTTAGTGTTTGGTTTTAGTGGAAATATAGATGATCGCTTATAAGGCATATTCTGTGGGATATATTTTGTTTCTGTTAAGTATAGTCAGATAAGCTAATGGAATGAGCAAAGTTAATCGTGCCTTATCATTCGAGAGTAGATACAATAAATAATGCGTTACTCTATTATCCAGCTGAAAGCTAAGAAGAAAGAAAAATTTATTTACACCATTTTGAAAGATATAACTATTGTTAGAAAATAATGCTAGCATCATATTTATTATATGATATGAGTTAATTTGTGGACAAAGGTACATAGTACAACAGTTTCGCTTTGAAAGAAGAATTATTTCTCATTACAAGAAAAACCATTTGGTTTAAAATTTAAGTCTATGAGAAATATCATACAATGGAATATATTTGTATATGTATATATATCTTTTTTTCTATTCATTTCTCATTGTTGAACCGTTTCTCTTTGAAAGAAAAAGCATTTCACTCCAAATTCAACTACATACACAATGTTATAGAAGAAATTATATATATGTCGGAGTTGACTTTAAAATTTTAATCACAACTAGTTGAGTTTAAAATTTTGAAGTCAACTGAGACGGAGCTAGTTCACTTTAAAATTTAAAAAACAACTAGTTGTCTTTAAAATTTTAAAGTCAACTAGGATAGAGCTAGTTGAGATTAAAATTCTAAAGCCTACTAGTTGGCTTCGAAATGTAGGAAAATAAATTTGTGTTAGAGGATGATACGCATCATCTTCTTGTCTTTCACATATTCTCTTTCTCTTTTTTCTCTATTCTTCGCATATGGGTTTTTCCTTCGCTTCACATATATTTTTCCTGGTCATTCTTTTCATTGGGATGTTCCCACCTTTTGTTCATCTTCGCGCGGACCCATTATAAATAGTGCTGATTTCTTTACGATACATCATCACTATTTCTGTCGTCACTTCATCTTTCGAGTGAGTCACTATAGGGATCCTTCGATAGGACGACACGTTCACAATTTGTTATGCAATAACAAATAATAAACGATTTTTAACTGGTGGAAAATGATCGATTGAAAGTTTACGGAGAACTTGTTTATGTTATTCACACTATTATAATGTTTAATGATGAAGGAAGCGTTCTACTCTAAATTAGATGCTTACCTAAATGCGTTACGCTATAGATGACGGTCGAAATATGTAATAACAAATGAAATGTTGTACTAAATGTCATACTGATAAGAAAGTAAAATGTAAAAGTTGTTAGACTTATTGTGTAACTTGTTCTATGAAAACTCTAAAGTTTTCATGCTCTCTGTTCCTAGATCTTTTTTCCATGTTAATTTTTTTCTCTCACCTTAGTTTACTCAATAAACACACTGTTCACTATATTAATAAAGTTTCCATAGTTATATTTCGAAGTCAACTAGTAGGCTTTAGAATTTTAATCTCAACTAGCTCTATCCTAGTTGACTTTAAAATTTTAAAGACAACTAGTTGTTTTTTAAATTTTAAAGTGAACTAGCTCCATCTCAGTTGACTTCAAAATTTTAAACTCAACTAGTTGTGATTAAAATTTTAAAGTGAACTAGCTCCATCTCAGTTGACTTCAAAATTTTAAACTCAACTAGTTGTGATTGAAATTTTAAAGTCAACTAGTTACCTTTAAAAGGCAACTACATTTTAAAGTCAACTCCGACATATATATAAGCATATATATATTTTTTTCTTTCCATTTGTCCTTGTTGAACTATTCCTCTTTGAAAAAAAACCATTTCACTCCAAATTCAACTACATACAAAATGTTATTGAAGAAATTATATATATATAAGCATATATATTTTTTTTTCTTTCCATTTGTCCTTGTTGAACGATTTCTCTTTGAAAGAAAAATCATTTCACTCCAAATTCAACTACATACAAAATGTTATTGAAGAAATTATATATATATACGCATATATATTTTTTTTTCTTTCCATTTCTCATTATTGAACCGTTTCTCTTTGAAAGAAAAAGCATTTCACTCCAAATTCAACTACATACAAAATGTGAGAGAAGAAATTATATATATATATAAGCATATATATTTTTTTTTCTTTCCATTTCTCATTGTTGAACCGTTTCTCTTTGAAAGAAAAACCATTTCACTCCAAATTCAACTACATATAAAATGTGATAGAAGAAATTATATATATATATAAGCATATATATTTTTTTTCTTTCCATTTCTCATTGTTGAACTATTTCTCTTTGGAAAAAAAACCATTTCACTCTACATTCAACTACATACAAAATGTGATAGAAGAAATTATATATATATATAAGCATATATATTTTTTTTTCTTTCCATTTCTCTTTAATATGTATGATTTTTTGTGGGGTGAAGCATTTCTCCATAAACGGGAACAATTTCCCCAACGACTGGGTACAATTGTCCACTGCTGTATTCTTCAGGTGTCTTAGAGGTTGAGATGCGGTTCCAGATATCCTTCTGTATACTAAACCTCCTGTTGAGCTCGTCTACGAATCTTCATAGACGGATACTTTTTGCAAGATAACTATGAGCCAAGATAAGTTGAAATATTTCTCCATTCATATTCTATCAAGTGATGAGTTTGTTTTTCCGCAGAACCAATAGTTTTTGAAGTTAGTCGTTTCTCCAAATAGTTAGAGTTCTTTTGCGTAATCTTTGAAGTCTGTCGATTAGCATGCATAAAAGACTTCCGCGAAAGAGATGTAACTATTGGGAGAAACGGCGTTCATCTAAAGATATAGATTTAATGTGAAAACAGTCTCATCACTTGGTAGAACTTAGATGAAAAAAATATTCTAACTCATCTTGCCTTATATTTATTTTGCAAAAGTTCCGATCTATAGTGATTCAGAGACTAGCTCGTTTAGAGCTTTATAGTGTTTTCGAGATTGAGAGACAGTCTCAAGTATCCTTTCACATACCTTAAGGGCATTTATGAGATTGATATGATGTCTCAAATATCCTTTCAAATACCGTACAGTTCGTTTCTGAAGAAGATATACCCCTTCATAAAATTTTTTTTTGAATGATCAATACCGTTGCTGCTATTCATCGACACTTCCACATATGCTCCCTGACTATATAGTTGGGTATATACAAATAGTAAATACCACTTTAAGGGGATTATGTGGAAATTCCAGGACAGGGCTTATGAGTCTCATAAATCTTTTCCGTAGGGTATATAAAAGTGCAATATATAACCATCCCTTTAAGGGTTTATGAATGTCATAAACCATTTTATGAACTTTACTTGATCAATATTTCATGGTGATGAACCCTTTACTATACCCTTATTCGAAGAATTATGACTGGGTTGATGGTGACTTCAAAATGGTAAAAAGGGTTTGTCATACGTTGCACTTTTATAAATCAAATAAGAGTTTTTCTTTCTGCGCTTTTTTTACAGTGCGCGGATAGTTCCATGATGATATCTCTTACAATGACTAAATACATGGCAAACACATTTATCAGACTCTCAATCTGTATTGATCTGGATGAATATTCACCCAGCCTCTTCGCACACCCGTTTATTTTTTTCAATTCCACATCCATCGTTCTCACAATTTAAGGAAGTAGTGTGGAAAGTTTTTCAGCGCTAGCTATCACAGGGATTGAACACGTAGCTGACATAAAACATTTTTTTAATATATCGATACATTTTCGTTCTTGAATTATTGAATAAACAATCATTCGTACAAACTCTCTGAGAAAGGCATTTACTGTAGTAAATCAAACAATAGTAGGGAAAATACCCCTTTCTGATAGAAATTTTGGGTCGAAAACTATCCTATGACCTTCCTCTGGTCGAATGGGTATTTTGTGAAAAATTTCATTGCATTTGGTCATACCGTGTCCAAATGCATGAGAACAAACAAACCTTCTTCTTTATATATATATATATATATATATATATATAGATACTGATTTTCAGATATGTACGCCTTGGTTCGTGTTGTCCACATAAACAAAGTTTCAGAGTACATATTCTTTTAGATATCGATTAGAAATACTTTGTTGTCGTAATTTCACATCAACATTTTTCTGTGACTACAAACCCATCAGTTTAATAAATGATGCGTGTGGAATAATCCTGCATATGTTTTGATGGATTTCAACACAGCATAATTGGAATATTTTTCTGAGCTGGAGTCAGTTAAAAGTCATAAATCTAGAGATAGTTTAACATGGATAACGAGGAACTAGATAAAGACATATTTACTATTGTATGGAGTACTGAATTGAATGGTACATTAGCAACGAATTATGATGACGTCACTTTGATATGGCTAGATAATAGAAACACTTACGATTCAAAGTGGTGTGAGACAGCAAGTCGCTTACGTCAAATAATTCATCATTTAGAATTATTTGAATTGGTTGATCCGTGTATCAAATATATATCATCTGTCAGTACAAAAAAAATATATTTGGTTGTCGCCGGATTATTTGATTACCGCGATTGGCTTTTATTAAATACACTATCGGAGGATGTCGTAATTTACAAGTTAAAACCTGATTACAAACAATGGATAAAAAGTACTTCGAAGCTTTGGAATATTTTCTATGATACTGATAGTCTGATTCATAGAATACGCGACGATTACATTCTTTATTTAAAAAGATATAACCCTAATAAGTTTAATTAAAGATCAAATATCAACCTTCAGAAAAACTATAAAACTGACACTCTTATTTCGCTGGATAATATGACGCACAATTCGAGGGACAAACACTACAATATCGATGCTCTTATTTCGCTGGATAATACCATGATTAATAACGAGACCGAGCATTGTGATATCGATGATTCTTCGGAGAATGACACCATCAATAAAAACTGGGTCATTTATTACGATATTCATGACAGTTTGGTGTCTATTTTATCAAACAATAACTTCGTCGATTACTACGATATCCATGATTCAGTGAATAATACTATGAATAATAAATCACTGGAAAGTTCTTTTACTCGAATTTGTCTCCTCGAGCAAGAAACAGTTGAGAGGGTCTTCGCAACAAATAAGAATTACGATGCAGTTATATCCATCGATAATACCATCCATAATAACTGGGCCCAGTACTCTGATAGTGATGTTCTTTTTCAAATAGATGATACGTTGAAAAATGGCTGGAACGAAACTTGTGAAAATAATAATTGCACTTACCTACAAGATATACACAGGCGTTGTAGTCGATTTGGCAACAGGGTTGAGTCACGAATTTACGATTCCATTGATACCTTCGTATTGATTCGTAATTCATTTAGTTGCGAGTTTGACTGGTATAACTTAATTCATGTCTTACTTGATTTTCCTGTGAACTTAAAAATATTCGGCAATATAGATGAGTTTAAAAGTTCTTCCTTAACTACTGACATTGACAGAATATTCATAGTCGTTGCAAGCGATAACTTAGATTTGCAATTATTAAGCAACTTGAAAAGGATGCGTTTTTTGAGAACTGAAGGCTTTTATACTTTATGTGCGAAACATACCGTTGGCGGTAGACATCGAACTTTCACTTTCCTAAATGATTTACTTGATCAAATCCGGAAAGATGTTCCAGCATGTTATAGTAACAAAGCAATGCCTCCAGATTCGTCTATAAGTGCAGCTACTGGAGGCACTTCTCTCCGTATCTTGGACATAGAGCAAATTAAATTCAAATGTGCTCAGGTAATGATGGAAGTTTTACGTGATTGGTCGTCACTGATATACGATTGTGCAAAAACAAAAATGATCGAATATTGTAAGTCGTACTACAATCTTTCAAAAAACTCTTCAAGCTTCGACTATGCAGAAATACGTAAGAGACAATCTCAGTTAGATGAAATAAATAACTTTAACTCGAAATATGAGCCTAAGAACCCAAGCAGCTGGTATGACAGTTTTAGTGCTGTTGCTAATGTTTTACGAAGAACACTCCGCAGTGGAAATATTGATTTGGTATTGAATTTTAGCTTCTATATAGTTGATCTGTACAATGAATTAAGCAGTTTGTACGAAGCATATATACAATCAGGCACAACACATAAACATACTCTTTACAGAGGACAACGAATGACTAGTGATGAGCTGCAAAAGCTCAAACGACAAACTGGTTGTTTTGTTTCAAATAATATACTTTTTGCAACTTGTCACGAAGATTTCATTGCTCACTTTTATGCTAGAGGTGAAGTACAACAAGCTGTATACCCTTACATGTACTGTAGTGATGAATTTCTTAGTTGTGAAGAAACAGTTGTGTTTGAAATTAATATTGAAGATGATCGTAGATCTTTAAAACCCTTTGGTTATATTAATACACTGAACAATTTTCCAGGTTCAGCAACTGTATTATTTCCAACAGAGACTGTATTTCACATTGATTCAGTTGAAATATTAGAGCAGATTTCGTATGTTCGTTTGACTTTATGTGATAAAGATCATGATATAATTATAAAACTGAATGATTGTTTTGATATCTTCATTTTACAGTTAATGAAAATTTTTAGGCGTATGCCAGAAGATGATAGAGATTCTGTGAATAAAACTATTTTACAGCGATGCCGTTTATATTGTGTAAACAACAAAAAAATATTGGATCAAATTAATATATTTGAAATATCGTATACTTCTGACAGTGCAATTCGATGGTACACAAAAGACTCATTTTTATTCCGTTTATTAAATACAGTTTTACAATCAGAAAATCTTATTGATATTATTGATTTTCGATTTTTTATAATTGATTTATACAAACAATTAACAGTGGTACAGATTGAATATATACGATCATTACCAAAAGATTCAAGAATAATAACTGTGTATCGCGGACAACCAATGAGTATTAGTGAATTAAAAGAATGGAAATGTGCCATTGGTAAACATATTTGGATACCGAAGTTTTTCTCTACGAGTAAGATTAAAGAGGTTGCTCTTATGTTTTCTGGCTATGGACTTCAACGTCCATTATATGAATCAATATTGTTTACAATTTTAATTGATCTAGCCAATTGTACTTATAAGATGCCGTTTGCTGACATTACGAATCTGTCCCAGATGGAATATGAAGAAGAAATTTTATTTGCTGTTGGAACTGTATTTCAAGTTAAATCAGTTGAAGAACAGCCCGACGGTACTTGGAATATTCAATTGATATTCGGCCTGGCAGAAAATGAACGGATTGAAGAAATGAATAATTATTTTAACAATATCTTGAGGTTGGACACCGGAAAAAGAATAGTATCCTACTGAAGTTAAAAAAGTTTTTCACTAAACCTAAAAAGGTTCTTCACCTGGGCACACTCTAAGAACCTTTTTTGGTTTTGTAGAAAACGAGATTTAGTATCAAACTATATCCCGATAACTCATTTAAGGGTACCCCCCCCCTCTTTTTTTTTGTCGAACTTTTTGGAAAAATTTTTTTTGTTTATATGTGCTGTAGAGAGACCATGTGTTGGTATTTCGATTGTCGTTTAAATGATCTCGATTGGTCGTGCCATTCAATTGCAATTGGGTGTCCACGAAAAGCCATGACCAAAAAAAATTTTTTTAATGTGCTCAGTGGATTCTACATGAAAAGTTGTTTATAAAAATGTTGAAAAAAAATCAGAGTTTTCCCAAACTTATTTTTTAGTTTTCTCAAAACTAGTTTTTCATCCACAGAGTTTGATTGTGCCACCATCAACCCTGTACTCTAAAAAAAAAAGAAGTTTTACCGAACCAAAAAAAGATCTTTCCCTCGACATACGGGAAGATCCTTTATTGGTTTCGTATAAAACCAATTCTGGACACATGCAATAAAAGGTTCCGTGAGGAGGGTTTCGTACTAAACCTTTCACACCAACGGAAAAAAGGGTTTAGTGCGTGTTCTTTGCCACTGAACTTTTTTTTTGTTACCGATCCAATAACTGACGAGGGAAGCTCCAGAGGTATTCAAGCAGTTTAGTCTCTGCCTTGCATCTGCAAGTCGCTCTGATTTAGGTATGAAAAGCTAAGTGCAAATTTGTACGAATTCTATTTAGCTTTTCATATCTAAATCAGATCGACTTATAGATGCAAGGCAGAGACTAAATTGCTTGAATACTTCTGGAGCTTCCCTCGTCCGTTAAAAATAACACTTAATCGTCAAGTAGTTTCTCGAATTAGTCTACAATAAAGAGTAAATGAATTAATTTTATATAATAAAATAAACTTACCCATACAGCTCATATGTGGGTTGACCTAAAAAGAGAAAATGAGTATGTTTATTTTCTACAGTAAAACTTACCCATAATTGGATACAAAGATGCTTTTGAAATAAAACACGATTTTATTTGGATTAGATGATAAATATATCCGCGAGTCCCATACTGAAGTCAATCTGTAACAGAAAAGAAGTTCATTTATTTGGATACAACAAACTTACTGATTAATTTGTAGGATTTCGGAAAATATTGGGCTCGGTAGTGTTGTCACCGAACCTAAAACTATATACAATTAATTCATTAATTAGGATACTAGATTATCAAAACAGTCCTTACTTGGTTATGTGCATTCGGATATGCAGGATGTCTTCTACAATATAACAAGACATTCGCACAAATACTTAATCTTAAAACATGTTCTATATGATGATAAATTTTTATGAATTCACTAGTATATATATATAGCCCACACTGACAAAACAAAACGGTGAATGAGTAGTGGACAAAAAGGTTCTGTAATTTTTTAACGCATCCTTAACAGTACTATTGTTAAATTTTTGACGGCTACTTCACCTTATCATTAGTTACTTTTCGAGGACAATCTGAGCGTACCGTTAGTAACTTTTCGACGGTTATCTCAGGAGTAGTGCGTGCAACTTTTTGAGACCTATCAAAGAGTGTACCTTATAACTACTTCCGACTATTTCGTTGCAGTATCTGTAATTTTTAAGATCTATGTTTTAGTGCTGTCTCTACCTTCCTATGAATCATCTAAACATACTTCATTCAAGACTTATTTGGATTAGTACACTGTAAAAAAATAGGTGTTCTACTAAACTTTGAAGTTTTGGCACTGTTTTACAAAATGATTTTAATTTGCGTGGTACGAAAATCGTTTCGTAATTTTTATACAGAACCTCACCGTCACCTCGAAAATTGAAAAGAGTTCCACAGTTTTATTACGAAACCCTCTAGAAGTTTCGTGCATCGTGTACTAAACTTCAGTAGATTCGCATGTTTTGTACAAAACCGTTAATAGTTTCGTAACAGCATCTAAAAGTTCCGTATAAGTTCCACGAAGCCATCCATAATTTCGTGAGTGCTCTAGTAGTTCCGGATACATTGTACGAAACGAAGTATGGTTTCGTAACAGACATGCAAAACCACTTATAGTTTTGTGGAACGACTAAAAGTTCCGTATTTCTTTTACAAATCTATCGAAAGTTTCATAAAACATCGAAAGGTTCAGCATACATTGTACAAAGCTGTTCATAGTTTCGTAAATAATGTAATGGTTCGGTATACCTTTGACGAAGCCATGAATAGCTCCGTAAGGATTGCAAAGGTTCCGTGCATATTTTACGAAACCATTAATAGTTTCGAAAGCCATGTAGTAGTTTAGTATATCTTATACGAAACTAATAACAGTTTCATCAGTCATCTGAAGGTTCCATGTGCATGTTACGAAACCATGAGGAGTTTCGTACTGCATCTAAAGGTTCCGTATATGTTCCACGAAGCATTCATAATTTTGTCAGTGTTCTAATAGTTCCTGATACATTGTACGAAACTAGCTATGGTTTCGTAACAGGTATACCGAATCATTACATCATTTACAAAACTATGAACAGCTTCGTACAATGTATGCGGAACCTTTCGATATTTTACGAAACTTTCGATAGATTCGTATAAGAAATACGGAACTTTTAGGCGTGCTACAAACCTATCAGTGGTTTCGTAAAACAACAATTGGTTCAGCATATATGGGACGAAACTGTTCATAGTTTCGTTAATGATGTAATGGTTTGGCATGTCTGTTACGAAACCATGCTTCGCTTCGTACAATGTATCCGGAACTATTAGAGCACTCACGAAGTTATGGATGGCTTCGTGGAACTTATACGGAACTTTTAGATGCTGTTACGGAACTATCAACGGTTTTGTACAAAACATGCGAATCTACTGAAGTTCAGTACACGATGCATGAAACTTCCAGAGGGTTTCGTAGTAAAACTTCAGAACTTTCTTCAGTTTTCGGAACTTAAAAAGGTTTTGTATGGAAATTGCGAAACGTTTTTCATGCTACAGAACTTAAAATCGTTTCGTAAAACAGTGTTAAACCTTCAAAGTTCGGTAGAACACCAATTTTTTTAGAGTGAAATATCATAAAAAGCAGTAATAATAATTATGTTCGTGATCTGTTCGAATATAATCATGGATTTTGAGCACCTAAAACCGCAATCTATTGAATAGTCAACTTTAATATTTTTCAA